>JAJEJO010000746.1:19585-172085 GCA_020662805.1 Glaucomys volans
AATGCATTACTTTCTTTCCCTTTTCCCCACCTAGGTGAATGGCCACCTTCTTCTCAGCCACTCCAGACTCCCCTTCCTGACCCCCACATACAGCCAATCAGTAAGTGCTATGTGTTTTACTTTCTAAGCCCTCTTGAGGCTGTCTCCTACTTTTCATAAATACTGGGCTTAGACTCTCACCAGTTCTCACTGGGATTATACTAATAATCTTTAAAATGGCCTTCCTGCCACCTAATGTGGCCTCCTTTCAATTCACTCTTCTTAGTGTTTCTGGAATGACCTTTTCTACAATGCAAATCTGAACATGTTACCCATCAGTCCTCAGGATGAAGCCCAATCTTGCTAGCACAATGGTCTATCACCTGGCCTTGACCAGCTCTTCAGACTCTACGCACCCTACCTCTGCATCTGGAATGTTCTTCCCTGGCCAAGTTTTCTTCATCTTTGAGGATGTGGATCATCTGGAGAAGTCAACCACTTCTGGGTGTGACCTTGATCTTCCAACAGTCCCACAGCACCTCAGCTCACCTTCTGAGGTGAGTTCTTTCCTTAGTTTAATCAATTTATTAACAGCCACCATAAGTGCCTGTAATGCTCCAGCCACTATGCTGGTTGCTAGGGATTCTGATAAAGGAGACAGACCAGTAACAAGAGCAATAAAACGTTCTGATCTTTCTGTGAGACTGAGTTCCTGGAGGGCACCATCCTTTTTTTTTTTTTTTAAGTCTCTGTGGCCCTAGTGCACAGCACAGTGCCTCAGTTCCTGGCATCTAGCAGGAAGAAGGCAAGGAAGAAATCAAGGTCATTTAATCTGGAGAAAAGAGCCAGAGAGCTGTGATGCCACTATTCAAATATGTGAAGAGTAATTTATAGAAAAGGGAACAGATCAATTTTGTGGCCCTGAGGGGCAAAACAAGACAAGGAGGGAGAAGACAATGATCTGGCACATTTCAGAGTGAGAAATAGTGCCAAGTAACCTGACAAGATGCCTCCCGCAGATTCAAGACTCACCCAAGCACAAGTTCCTTTGGGCTGTCTTTGCGAAGGTTCCTGGGCAGGGCTCACCTTCTCATGGTGCCTGCACCCCCACTGCCTTTGACATGGTGCATATGGGATTGTGTCACGCCACTGTCATCTTTCAACCAACTCCTGCCAGATGCCAGGAGAGTGTGATATTCAGGTGCATGACCAAATCTACACCACTGGCCTTGAAACTCACTGCACTCCACAGATGACTTTGACCTTTACTCTAGCAACGCACTCATCTTCTTGACATGGTGCAACTGGCACACTTAGTATTTTAAGCTTAGAAATTCAATATTTTCATCAAGAAATTTCCTTTTTGCTTCTCTCTCTTACTACCTATTCTTACTAATAATGCTCTTTGACCTCATTGAAGCTGCCAGCCCCTGGCACCCTCCCTAGCCTCCCAATCCACTGGCTTCCTCCTGGTGACCCTTCTCACTGCCCATCCCTGTGTTCAGGAATCACAGGTCTGAAAACACCCCTACCCAGCATCCCCCCAGTTCCTCCTGGTCTGTCTGCCATTCCGGCTTTGCCAGGCCCATCTAGCACGTTCCATCCAATCATCTAATTCCTCTGCTCCTGCTCCTGGGCTGCTGAGCCGTGCTGCAGAAAGCCACATACTTGTGTCAACTGGCACCATGACAAATTCATCAGCCAGACCCTTCCTGCTCTTCACCCTTTATTTAGTCTTTCCATTTGTTCCTGGTCAGTTCCCTCCTGCATTTTCCCCTCTTCTCAAGCTCCCCAAACCTGTCACTGCTTTCTCCTCATTCTTGGCAGATGACCTGCCAACTAACTGCCTTTGGGATTTCTTTTCTAGTTCTTATTTTAAAGATTCAGAAGTCCATGCATCTTAAGAGTGACCCAGTGTGGGAGTGACAAGCACAAAACACAGCCCCTGAAGAATCGCCCAGGAGCCAGTCAGGCATAGCTGGAGAGGAGTCTCCTCGGATGAGAGCGAGCAGGGGTGGGAGGGTGGCTGGGCCCACAGAACAGCTCTTCCTGTCTTTCATCTCCCACTGAATACATTCTGCAGAGTTTTTGATGTTGCCCTTGTCACTTCCATTCTGCATCAGAGAGCCGGTGCTGTGAGACTTGGTGGCATCCTAAACTGGAAGGAGAGGAGAACAGCAGGGAAGCCCTGCCCTGGGCTTTATAATCCAGATTACCCTGTTCCTCCTCCAACTGAGAAGGGACAGAGCAGCTATCATTCCTGTGAGGGTGTGTATGTATGTGTGTTGGTTCTTCTGTCCAGTGGTCAGAAAATGCCCGTCCATAGCAGCACACAAGGCTAGTGTGACAGCTCAACTCTTTACCACGGTTGCTAAATTCCAGATGATCTGGGTCCTGACCACTTCTCCAGGCTCATCTCTCCACCATTCCTCCCTTTTGTCAAACCACAAACAAATCTCCTTCAGTTCCACTGAAATGCTGTGCTTCCTTTCACCTCTGGGCCTTGAGGGCTTTGCCTTGCTCATCCCTTGATCCGAGGAGCCTTCCCTGCCTTTCCCATAGATTAGGTCAGGTGCCCCTGAACCCATGCTCTCAGAGTCTGACACCCTGCTTTGTGATGCTGGTCGTGTTTCTTCTTCTAGACCATAAGCCCCATGAGGGCAGAGATACCTCTGCTGAGTTCTGTGTGGTATCGTCAAAACGTAGCTCCTACCTTCTTTGATGCTAATACATTGCTCCCAGAGAATTAAGGATGTCAGATGCCAACAGAACACTAATGTCAGTGCACAGAGGGAAGAAAGTCCCAGTGAAGGTGTAGCTGGGCCTACGAGAAATTCTGTCTACTTTTTTTTGCGGTGTTAGTGATCAAATCCAGGGCCTTGTGCATGAGAGGCAAGAGCTCTACCGCGGAGCTACAACCCCAGCCCTGGTACATCATCTCAACAAGAAGACCCAGAGTCACCTGCAGCAGGTTTCATACTGTGATGGCTGCAGCCCTCAGCACAGGGTCTTGGGTGAAGAGGCTCATGTCTCTGACAAAGGAGAAGCAACTGCTAGGGGGTTGATCCTTAAGACCAAGAAGATTTGATGCCAGAGGAGGATTTAGGTAGATGAATTCAGGTTCTTCTTAGCAAAAATGGTTTGTGTGTTCCAGCTTCTTATGGGTATCAGTGAGGCCTGTCCTCAGCTCAGCGCAGGGCTCTCTTGGATTGGAGTTCCATGCTGGTCTGCCTGCTCCCTAGGCTCCTGGTCCTTGTCAACCTATTCTCTCACTTTATCACTGACTCTTGTCTGTCTTAGCCCATCCAGGACCTTCTTACACCTAGGACTTTCTTCTGACCACGTATACTCAAGCCTTAGCACCCAGCCAGGTCCTGAACTGCTGGATTGACCTGACTTTACCAACCAGGGACTGCACAAAGCCCTGGACTCTGTGGAAGGAGAAAAGGGTGGGGTGGGGGTAGTCCACATAGAGAGGGGGCCCCCATGGAGGCCCAATTGAGCACAGAACACTGACACAGATTTGCTTTTCTCTTTCTAGGCAAAATGCCCAACTGGCACTGTTTTTAGAGGAATTAAGCAGCTTTTGACTTAGACAGAGGATAATCACAAGTTCCTGGAGGATAATATGGAGAAGGGAATCTGTCAGGGGAGACATCTGATCACACTCAGACCCTGTAGGGGAATGGCAATGGGAGGTTAGTTATCTTGCCATCCAGTAGTTTTTGCACAAACCCCTGCAGCTACTTGCTCAACTAGTACATTTCAATGGGGGCTACAGATCTACTAGTGGGGTTTTCAAATAATATGGAGGTGCAAGGCCCAACAAGACCATAACCAGAGTTTATAGGGCCTAAGACTGGGGCCTGGGTATCTGCCTCTGTCAAAGTTGACCATGTGACTCAGATGTATTTTTAAAAGAAAATCTCATGCTGGGAATGTAGCTCAGGGGAAGAGTGTTTGCCTAGCATGTGTGAGGCCATGGGTTCAATTCCCAGCATAAGAAAGAAAGACAGAAAGAAAATTCCTTCACACATCTCTTTCTGCTGGGTGGTGTTCACCTCTGCAGACCCAGTACTGTCCTCTTGTGATTGACACACTTATGTTGTGTGGATGAAAAACTGAGGCCTTCTTCATGCTTGGGCTCTCTCTACCTATGCAGTAGCTGACCCAGTGAGGAAGGAGGGATGAGGTAACTGGCAACTGGGAGAATTCTGGCCTGTCATACTGCCCCACTTGCTAATTCCAAGGTCAAGAGGAAACAACAATCTTAAGAACCAAGAAAGCCTTGATGTGGTGGTGCACTCCTCCAATCCTTGTGACTCGGGAGGCTGAGGCAGGAGGATTGCAAGTTCCAGGCCAGTCTCAGCAACTTATCGAGATCTTATCTCAAAATAAAAAATAAAAAAGGGCTTGGGATGTGGCTCAGTGGTTAAGCAACCCTGGGTTGTTCAATTCCTGATACCTAAAAAAAAAAAAAAAAAAAAAATAGAAAGAAGAAGAAAAGAAAAGAACCAAGACTTGGACCTTCACTCTAAGTTCATGATTGTCAACCTCTGATAATCACTTTTATGTCAATTGCTGCTAGAATTCTGTGGCCCAGAATTTAATTTAGACACTTAAATTCCTTAAAACTAAAATGCAACATTATTTCCATTTACATTTGTCATCTAAATCATCACTGAAAGAGGCTGTCCATTTATGTCCTATTACTGGCTGCTAAGTTTATGGTATTTGAGAATCCACAAAAAATGACCATAAATGTGGAGGTGAACCTTCAAGGGCAGAGAATAGGTCAAATGAGCAACCTCTCTTGCCATCAACACTATTTTCCCCTTTAAAAAAGGAAGGAAGGAAGGAAGGAAGGAAGGAAGGAAGGAAGGAAGGAGGGGGAGGAGGGGGGGGGGGGGGGGGGGAGGGAGGGAGGAAGGAAGGGAGGAAGGAAGGGGAGGGAGGGAAGGAGGGAGGAGAGAGGGAGGAAAGGAAGGAAAAGAAAAGACCCTGTTTTTCCCATTTCCTCTTCCTCTAGCCACTTCCCCATCTCTCTCAATCAAAACTTCCTGAAAGAGTCATCCTGACTTCTTGTCTACAATTTTTTTCCTTCTCTCTCTTTAAATCTAATCAGGGGTTTGCCCCCATCTCTCTCCTGAAACTGATGTTCCAAAGTTGATGATTTCTGCATTACTAAATCCTCCTGCAGATTCTCAGCTATCAATCTGGCTTCATCTGTCAACAGGTCATATGTTCCTCTGACAAGTTGATTCCTCTTTTTTTACCTGGCTTCAGGTCACTCACTCACCTGGTTTTCCTCCTGTCCTTCTGGTTACTATTCCTCAGTCTCTCACTCTTGTATTACTCATCTCCTATCTATCTATCTATCTATCTATCTATCTATCTATCTATCTATCTCTCCATCCATCCATCCCTACAACACCCTGTGTTCTCAGGCAGCCTCCCATCCAAGTACTAACTAGGACTCACCCTGCTTAGTTTCCAAGATCAGACAAGATGGGGCACATTCAGGGTGGTATGGCTGTAGACCTCCATCTTTACATGCTGAGATTCTATTAGCCTTGGTCTGATCAAGAAAGGATCAGAATGCCAAGGGAGTCCTAGTTTGAGCTCCTTTAGGCCCCTCTCTCTCAAGATATCCTTTTTCCCTGAATCTAAAGTAAGCCTGTGCCTGGGGTTACTGAGCCAAAATCCTTCCTTCGTTGGTTTTCCCTGAGAATGGAGGAAAGATGGACACCAGGGGTGAGGTAGTAAAACAGACCAAGGGCAAGGGGCAACTGCCACTGTCAGAGTTGGTATTTCAGGCTGAGAGCTCTGCTCGATGATTTGTCTTCTGCAACTTCCACAGAACAACCTTTCAAGGAGGTCACCGATTGTGTAAGAATCCAAAAGAACATGAGAAAATGGGAGAATCAGATGGGTTTCTGCAACATTTTTTTTTCTTTTGAAACCAAGATGATGAGCTTTGGCTTACTGAGAAAAGAGGTAAGAAGAGGGTCGTGACTGCCACCAAGGAGAGAAACAAGGATTTGTTTTATTTGTTATTTTTACTTTTTTTGGGTGGGAGGGGTAAGGGCATTCCTATTTTGAATACTGATAAGGACACTGAAAAAAAATATGACTTCTCAGTGTAACAGGGGAGAATGTACTCTTCCTGGGAAATGTTAAAGGCATTAGTCAGGGAGAGGACATCAGGATCAACTGCTCCTACACAGGCCTCCTGGGGCCAACGGTGAGGGGCGGCCTCCTGCCCCTGGGAAGGAAGGGCCTTTTCCTTCCAGGCTGGGTTTAGCCTGACTCACAACAGCTCCAAAAGCCCCTACCTCCACTCAGCAAACAATGCCAGAAAAACATCTGCTACCCCTAACCCTCCACTTCCCAAAAGAAATGATTAAAAAGTTAAAGAAACACTTCCATATGGAAGAATCCAATCCCAACAGGTCACCACAAAGATACTTCAAACACAATAAAACAGGAAGAGCTAAAAAAAGCAGAGAAGTTCACAGAACCCACACAATCTTTTATATAAGAAGAAAAAAAAAAGCCACCCTGGGTAACTTTACACAGTTCAGAACACTATTTGGCAGTTAAGTATGTCCTTAATCTGCTCAATTTGCTTATTATAGTAAAGGTTTAGAAGAATTTGAGAGTAGTGGCCAAAAATACTGCAATAATCTCTATTCCTAAAGTAAACTTACAAAGCGAATTAACTTCTTCAACTGAAATATTTCAAAGTGCTCATGCCCCACCTCCCCACCTCTTCCTGCCCCTGACACAAAAATTGGCCACAGGGAAAACATGGCCATTTAAAATCAGAACCACTTGGGTGCCTTTATTATTATTCATCCAACAAGCATTTATTGGGCATCTGAAAAGCTGGGGCCTGCACTAGTCAGAGGGATGCAACCTGCTTTGAGGGGCCTATGACGTGATATGTGGTGCGGGACTGAGGGCAGGCACTGCAGTTGGAGTTCAGGGCTCAGACCCGACACAGAAGGAGGGACTGAATGCAGGGGGCAGGGGAGTCTGCTGTTTTGTTGTCATTACTAAAGTTTGAACTTGTGGTGCTGTACCACTGAGCTACATTCCCGGTCCTTTTTTTCATTTCTTATTTTGAGACGGGCTCTCACTAAGTTGCTGAGGCTGGCTTTGAACCTGCGATTCTCCTGTCTCAGCCTCCCTAGTAGTTGGGGTTACAGGCGTGCACCACTGTACCGGGCTGGCACGGTGAGTCTGCACACAGTACAAGTTTTGGAGTCAGACAGATCTAACTTAGTTTCACCAAGTGCTGGGCAAGGTGCTCCACCTTACTGAGCCTTACTGTCTTCAACTATAAAATGGAGCTAGGACTATCTTCCTTCCTGGATTGGTGTAAGGATTCATGAAAATATTCCCAGGCATACCACAAACTGTTGATCCCAGAGAGAATTTTTTATTTTAGTTTCTAAAGTCCTGTGCAACACTGTAAGGTTTCAACTAAGAACTTTGTGAACATTTTAAGGCCAGAGGAAAAAGAATGAATAAAAAAAGACCTTTAAGGAATGAGAACAAAAAGAAAAAGGAAAGAGCAACATTGACAACAAAAATAATCCTACCAATACTCTGTTTAGGTACACTAGGAAGTGATTTTCTTTGGAGAGGAACCAAACCAGGCAGTTCACATGGAGTTTGGCAAATCAAAGGCCAAGGGAGGCCCATCAGGAGCTTGGCAGATAGATGACTGGGAGCATTTTGTTGCTCCAGAGGGAAGACCTAGGGCTGAGGGCTGTGGGCAAAGCCTAGCCTCCCTTCCAGCAGGCTGCAAGCTGACTTCTCTGCTACTTCCCCTGGGCCCTAAATTGCTTCCTGAGGCGAGGACCCCAGCTAATGGTTTATTTACAACAGGAAGAAGCAATTACCTTGGAGAACACTGAGTCATCTACCCCACCATTAGCCAGGACACCAGCACTCTCCACCAATAACCCCCAAGACAGATGAACCAGCAACTGCTTCATTTAATGACAAGGCCATGATGGGCTTTGCTATCCCATGCACGTGAGGGATTTGAATTGAACAATCAATCAATCAATCAATCAATCAAACTCTTTTTTGGTAATGGAGATTGAACCCAGGGCTTTTGACCACCAAGTTACCTACCCCTTCCCAGTCCTTTAAAAATTTTAACACTGAGACAGGATCTTGCTGAGGCTGGCTTTGAACTTTTGATCTTCTTCCCTCAGCCTCCTGAGCTGCTGGGATTTGCAGGCCTGTACCACCGTGCCCTGCTGAGGGATTTTAAATCAAGTATAAGAAGGGGAGTCTTGGCAGCAATAGCAAGCTTTGAATTTGGCAAGTATAAAGTTATGTCTGGTTCTGCCAATGCCTTTTTTTGGGCAAGACCCTTGTCCTCTCTGGGCAAAATGACCTGACATATTCATGTCCTCAAATCTAACTTACCAGAAACAATGTCAGCAACATTAAAACAAACAAAAAAATGGATACAGAAAACCCTTGTGGATGAATGAAATTGAGCACTGGTACAAAGTAGGAGGGACCGTGACAGTGGGGAAGCCAGGATTGGAATGAACACACCATTTCTTCCTCAAGAAGGGGGGAGAGGCAGATCACCTGTCAGGTAACAACTGTCTGGCTGGGAGTAGACATTAGAAGGTAAGGTTTCTAGAAACAACCATAGAAAACAGGAGAAAACTCAGAAGCTCTGTATGGGAGGAAGCTGACAATGAGAAAACAGCCTAAGAGAACGCAGGCTGTCTGTTCTGATATTTAATATCCAGGAACTAAAGGCAGAAGAGGTGCAAAAAGCTTAATAGTATTAATAGTATTTGTAGTTCAAATTAAAGTGTTCAAAGCCCCGTTATAGAGCAGGGTAATGTATGCAATGACATCTGGGACTGTAATCAGCAAAGCACTTTCAAGAGCTGCCAAAGCAAACAGCCAAATAACAAATCCACTTTACAGATCATCAATCCGGTCCTGGACTTGCCAAGGTAAATAGCAAAAGCCTGAAGTTTGCTTTGCAAACCAGGGAGCTAGGAGTTTAGTAAGGTCTTGGTCCAGGGCAGCACCACTGGGGCAGGGCCCCTGGAGCCTCAGGCGCGAAGGGAAAGCCAACAAGCCCTGCGTCTGAGTGGCACAGAGAGGGGCCAGTAGAGAAACTGCTTGAGGTGGGGAGTCTGGCCCTGGGGTGGGGTCTGAGGATAGCCGTCAATCTGGGTGACCACAGCTGCCAGGCTAGGTGTGGTCCTCGCAGGTGCCCACCCTCTAGTCCAGACTCCAGTGATTCCTGGCTGGAATACAGTTTATTTCCAAGAAGAAAATACAATCCAACTTTGCTTTTTCTCCCTTGCTTTTAGTTCCTTCAAAAGGCAATTAATTATCCAGGCCGGAAAGGCATTTCTCAGAGAGGTCAGTCAGCATCGAGAAGGTGCAGCCCTGGGGATTGGATGCTCTCCAGCAAAACCAGACACACAGGGACCGACACTCACAGCTTCTGAGTCTGGGGCAGCCCTGAAGGAGCAATGGCCAAGGGGTACTATGGGGTCACTACTGGGAGTCCTGCAACTGGAAAAAAGGGTCCAGACCCTTAGGTCAGACCAGTAGTCCAAAAACAGCCATTTTAGATGAGAGGGGCAGAGATGGTCTTGAGAAAAAAGGTGCCTTGGCTAAGGACACGTATAAATTAGCCCTGGAGACTAGGACACAGCATGTTGGACCAGAGGGGAACGTCCCCCCACCCACCCTGGAAGAAACTGCTATTTTGATTTTGCAGAGCACACACAAGGCCTTTGGGGCACTAATGAAGGCAGACTTGACTGAAATGGGGCTCCCTAAAGGGAGCCTGGTGAGAAAGGAATGGAGCCTGTCACCTGGTGAGAAAAAGGAATGGGCTGAAAATGATGTGAAGGTCAAAGCAGGGGTGCCGGGTGTGTGAGGGCTCTGGCCAGCTCCAGGCAGCCCAGCATGGCATCAGTGGCAGGGCTGTAGAGCTTTCCTAGGGTAACTGAGGTCCTGGGCTGGATGCAGGTTCAGGTTCTCAGAACCCAGAGACCAACTTCTGCTCAGGAGGCCCAGTGTGCAGTAGATGGCCCAACCCCAGGCACTGGGCCAGGCCCAGAGATGGGTCAGGCATCTACTGGACACTAATAAATACCAGTTGCTGTCATAATGAGCAGCCTCTGTGACACTTGAATTTTCCAAAAAATAGAATTCAGTACTTTTGTGACTTCTTTGCCCTCTTATGACACAATATATGTAGGACATTAGGTCGACGACTGAAGTCATTATCATCCTTACAGTGTAACTCTGTAACAGAGGCTTTGTTTTTGATGGTGCTGGGGATTGAATCCAGGGCTCTGTGCATGCTAGGCAAGTACTCTACCAACTAAGCTATATCCCCAGCCCCCTGTAGCAGAGGCTTTAATTATCCCATTTTGTAGATAAGGAATAAGGCTCAGAGAAGTTATGTAAGTTGCCCAAGGTCATCCAGCTTACCCTTGTCTCCTACATGCTTTTCTGTGACTCCTAAGAAATGAAATATTGATCCCCACATCCTCCTGCTCTTGACAGCTTCCAAGGGAGATAGTGTTGACATGAGCTGGGAAGTTCTTTGTTGATGTTCCTACTGTATCGTGATCCTGTTTATACATCTGTCTCCCTTGCTGGACTGTGAACATCTGGAAGGCTGAGATTATATCTGCTCACCTTTCTGTATCTCCAGGGCTTCTAATGGGGGCTCAAATTATATGTTGAATAAGTATAAATGAACGAATGAATTGATGTGTGCATGCCTGCTGACTCATCTTTCAATCAGGGAAACAAAGGTCTAGGAAGGTTCAAGAATGTGATAAAGCTATAAAGTTAGTGAAGCAGTAACAAATGGGGTCCTTGGGCTCCAGAAGGCAATGAGGCTAGAGGCACTATGAGGTATGCACAGGATGGGCCAGAGTGTGGGCTGAGAGGAAGAGTCTATTGGTGATGATGCGGCAGGGACCTGCCTGCCTCACAGAATGTCCCCATTTTGTCCCAGGTCTGGCTTGAGGTCATGGTCAGCTCTTGCCTAAGGAGAACTGATACACTCTTTAAGATCACAGGTTGAGATCACAGGTTGAGATCTTGCTGGGCACGAACCCCTCTGAAGGTAGAAGTTCTCCAAGACCCTCAGCCATAGCAGCTGTGGTTGGCAAGACCTCAGGGACCAGTGGCTCCCCATACAGTGAATGCTCTTGTTCCTTTCAGGCTTGCTGCTGACCCATGTGCCACCAAGGTCCAGAGATAGGCTTGAGGTAGCTCCAGGAGACAGGAAGAGGTCCTGGAAAAGTACCTTGATGGGTCTATGGGAAAGGGCTGAGAGCCACGAGGCTGCAGCAGTGTCAGGGGAGGGCAGGATTCTCAAAAGAGTACAGTCCTGTCTCTGCCCCTTACTTGCAATGTGACTTCTCTGAGTCTTTGCTGTCTGCCCTGTAAGATGGGATAAGAACTTTTACCTCACAGAATAGTATGGAGACTAATAAAGATTTGGGGGTGGTAATGGGGATCAAACCCAGGGGCACTTTACCACTAAACTACACCTTCAGTCCTTTAATTTTTTATTTTGAGACAGGGCTAGTTGCCTACAGTCTTACTAAATTGCTGTGGCTGGCCTCAAACTTGTGATCCTCCTGCCTCAGCCTCCCGAGTTCCTGGGATTACAAGTGAGCACCACCATGCCTAGCAACTTGGAAAGAATTTTGTAAAATTATATGTCCCCTCACTGGAGATTTCCTTTTCTGCTGTCAAGCTGTTCCCTTCCTTTTGATATGGAGCCATAAAACATGCTGATAAACTATCTGCTCCTCACAACATGGCAGGCAGTGGCTCCCCTGGGAAAGGAAGCTGATTTTTGAGGATGGCGAAGGGAGGGCAGGGGATGTTGACACTCAGAACAGGAAGTTCTAGAAGACTCCTTAGCTGAGAGCCAAACTCGCCTCAGGCTCACTGACTTGGTGAGACTATTCTACTGGGTCACCACACAGTTTCTGTTCAAAGAATGTCTTCTCCTCATGCGCCACAAATCCCTAAAGAGAACCCATCTGGGTGTCTCTCCACAGAGCCTCTCCAGAGACAGGAGGCCTAAAGGGGCAGCTTTTCCCTTCAGAGAACAGCCAGCAGCTCTGCTCCAGAATCTGGTGGGCTGGGTGGCAACTCCACACTTGTCTGAAGAGCCTCGCCCTGCTCATGGGAGGTCAGGACCCACATGCCAAACCAGACACACATAAGGAAAAGATTAGCCCAAACATGCAGGAGACAGACCAGCACAGGATGATACATGGAAAAGGCTGGTTTGGTACAAACCAAAAAAAGTACACCACCCAAACCCATCAGGGGCTCAGTTACAGGCAGATAATGTTGTCTGCCCCAGGGATGGGCTGAAGATTCGGAAGGGTGGTCACTCCAGGCCAAAATGCACAAGTCATACACCTGCCATATGGTTGTGCATCCACAGTGACAAGCCCATAACTGAACTAAAAAGATATTAAAATGTGTTCTTTGTTCATGGGCTCTTTCACAAGAATTCTTTCTCTTCTCCTCACCTCTAAGAGTGGGATGTAAGAAGGGCTATATTATCTGGGCCTTCTTGAGGTTAATGTTGACTTAAGCCAGTCTGGGCTTATACCAGCTGACTTTTTCTCAGTCCAAGTGGTCCACCAGTGTACTTGAGAATAAAGGGATGGGCCTCTGGCTGCTTTCCAACTCCAAGGACATTTCAGACCCTGTCCACACCCTGTCAGAAGCTGGTTTAGAGAATGGGAGATTCTGGATGAAAAAGGCAGCAGGGCTCGCCACGCACCTCACACAAGGGCAAACCCTCTCAAGGTCAGCAGAAAGTGCTGGAAATGACCAGCTAACAAGTCTGCCTTTATTCCTAGCCCCATAGTCTCTATGTCCCCAGCCCTTTGTGCTAGGATTGTTACTGCTTCATGTGTATTATTCTTGCCTTTCCAAGAAAACTGGAAGCTCCCGAAAGGCAAGTCAGGGCCTCCATGCTTTTCCTGCCTCTACAACGTCCAGCACCTGCAGTGGGTCTTCAACAAGGATTTGTAACACCTGTTGGGTGTTGAACACCTGCCATGTACCTGGAGCTGTGCCAGGCACTTCTGACAGGACTCAGAGCACACACCCTAACTGAGAGAGGCTCTTTGGGAGGCGGCTTCACCTGACCCATTTGGGATATAGCAGAATTTTCACCATGATGTAGGATGTCCAAGCTGGCAGAGGCCATACAACACTATCTGCTGATACTGCCAAGAGGAAACTGAGACCCAGGGAGAGAAAGTAATTTACCCAGGTTAGGCTATCAGCAGAGGGATCATGCTCATCAAAACTCACGACTCCTCCTTCCCAGGCTAGTGCTGCCTGAGCCTCTGTGCACTTTATGTACCCTCTGTGTGCTCTGTGGCATTCGTTGCTGAGGATGACCAGACAGGCTGGGGGACACTCATGGCGGGTGGCTGTGGAGGTCCTCGATGCTATTGGGTTTGTGGTGAGGCAATGTGAATCTCGGCAACATCATCAGCTTGACCAATTGGCCAAAGATCACACGCTAGCTTCCTCCATAAAACCCTTCTCTGAGAAGAACAGGTTGCTGCCCAGTGAATGAAGACCTGCATGGGCCGGCTGTGGCCAATTCAGGAGTGAATACTGGAAAGTACAAAACTATTCACACAGCCCTTCTCCATCTATGAAATGAAACGAGAAATTTCCTGGATTCTTCTGAATTGAACTTTCGATATGGAAGAGACCTGAGGGCATCTAGACTACGTTCTGTACTGTGATCACTGGTTTGTTTACCAGTTTCTCCCACTCATAGTAAGCTGTATTTGGGTAGGAACTGTGTCTTATATTTCTATTTCCAGAACCCGTGTCTGATAAAAGAAAATTCTTAATAAATGCTCATGAAACAAATATTATAAATTTGAAAATCAGAGATGGCTTCCTGGAAGAGCTAGCATTGTGCTGGGTCTCATGATCACACTGGTGAGTGTGAAGGAGGAGGAAAGGATACAAGCCAGGGGCCTTTCCTCTGCAGTGTCACCCAGAAGTCACTCAATATCCAGGAGGTATTCCTGTCCCTTCACTTTTGTTCTCCTTGAAAGTGTTATTTCCAGCCAGGCACAGTAGTGCATGCCAGTAATCCCAGCAACTTGGGAAGTGGACACAGGAGGATGGCAAGTTCAAGGCCAGCCTGGGCAACTTAATGAGACCCTGTCTCCAAATAAAAAATAAAAAGGGCTGGGAATGTACCTTAGTTGCTAAGTATCCCTGGGTTCAATCCCCAGTACCAAAATTTTTTTAAAAAAGGTAAACATATAAATGTTATATCTTATTAGAAAAGTTATGTTGAAACCCTGTTATTTTGGTATTTGGATGTGGGGCCTGTGGATGTTATCACGTCATGAGGGTAGAGTCCTTGTGATGGGATTAGTGCCCTTATCAAAAGAGAGCTTGCATTTAATTTTGGGATCTCTACCATGTGATGACACAGCAAGGAAACAGAGCCACCTGCAAACCAGGAAGCAGGCTCTCACCAGACAAGATCTTCTAGCACCTTGATCTTGCCTTTCTATCCCCAGAATTGTGAGGAATAGATTTCTGTTGTTTAAGCCACCCAATCAATGGTATTCTTGTTATAGCAGCCTGAAATGACTAAGACAATGATAATCAGAATATTTACTCACCATCAAATAAGTTTTGTGCTCATACTAGTACCTAGATTTTTTCTAGATCTCATACTCTATGTATTGATTTTCACCTCTCCTTTAAAACTTAAAAGTGTCCCTAAATGCTGGGCACCATGGTGCACACCTGTAATCCCAAGGATTTGGGAAGCTGAGGCAGGAAGGTTGCAAGTTTGAGACTAGCTTCACCAACTTAGCAAGATGCTATCTCAAAATTAAAAAAAAAAAAAAAAAAAAAAAGAACCAGGCATGTAGTCCAGTGGTAAAGCACCCATAGGTTCAATTCCCAGTACCAAAATAAATAATAAATACATAAGTAAAATCCTTAAATGTTCTTTTTAATAGCTGTACGCCATTCCATAATATGTATGTACCAAAGTTCACTGTCACCCTTTCCTCTAATGATTGTTAATCGGGTTATTTCTTTCTGGTTCTCCCCGCTCCCTTGCTGAATATGCACAGGCTAAGATTCTTTATCTGAAATGCTTGGGACCTAAAGTGTCTCAGATTTTGAAGTTTTTTTGATTTTTGAATATTTCCATAAACTTTACCAGTTGAGCATCTCTAGTCCAAAAATCTCAAATTTGAGCATCAGTGGACTTCAGATTTTAGGATTAGGGATGCTCAACCTGTGCAACGGCACTTTTACTTTAATACTCAATACCTATTTATTTGTAGGATAAATCCCTAGAAGATAAATTGCCGGGTCAGAAAGAGTGAATTATTCAGACTGGGTGGGATATAGCTCAGTGGTAAAGTGCTAGGCTAGCATGCACGAGGCCCTGGGTTTGATCCCCCCCCACATACACACACAGAGAAAAAGAAGAATGAACTGTTAACATATAGTGGTCACTGCCAATATGCCTTCCAAAATCTGTGCACCAATTTACACTACCACCAACAGTCTCCCATCAAAAAGCACTACAAACTAACCCTACTGCTAACCTGTTGTGACCTGAGTGTCACCTTGGCAAGGGTTCTCTACTCCCTCATCTCTAAGTACTACACACTTGGCTATCATTTATCTAACTTGCAACATAATCTCATTACATTTCAATAAAATCATGAACATTTATACTTAATAAATTTGTGTCTCCTTGACTTTGTAGTCCCATTGTGTTTCCAAATAGATTGTGAGTTGCCTAAGGGGAGAGATGCATGTATTCATCTTTTTACTATCTCCCATTTATCTCTCCCCATCCTTCCCCAAACTAGCCCAAACATCCTTCCTGTGCGGAGACCCTTAGATCCAACACGTTGACATCTCTATGGGAAACTGAACATGTCCAACCCTCTTCCATATAACTGTCAATTCTTAGTGAATGAAGTAAAATGAATAGTCAGAAAACTGGGCAGCCTCCTTAATAGCTCCTCCTCTTCCATCCAGCCATCTCAGCTCTATCAACAAGTCCTACTGAATCTATCTTCTAATGTCACTTTCATCTGTTCACTTATATTTGCTATTGATACCAGCCTAATCTCTTCCATCACCTTCCACTGGACTTCTGAAATAGCCTCCTATCTGCCTCCCCATCACCAGAGTGATTTTGAAATTTGAATGTGACCACGTCACCTTCTGCTGAGAACATGCTTCTCACTGCTCTTAACTAAAAACTCCATGGCCTCAGTTCATGCTGTTTCTCCCCTTCAGTGTGAGATCGAGTCCACACAGCACGTGCTCAGATTCTTGGCCATTTCTTTTCACCTGTCTCTCTCCTGTCCCCTTTCCTGACTTCACTCACCCTTTACAGCTTAGTTTACAGTGACCTCCTTAGGAAAACTCCCTGAATATCCCTTTCAGATGCTCTTGGTCCACACAGAATTTTCCTTTACAATACTTCAATTTATAATCATGTGTATTTGTAAGATTATCTAAATACTGTCTTTTCCCCTCCCTAGACCATAAACTCCACAAATTCCATCGTGTCCCACAGAGCACATTTATAGTACACACATTTAATAGAGATTTGGTGGCTGCTGAACTTATAAATGATAGGTGTTCAGGAATGCACAATTTTCTTTTTTCTTAGCCAGATATAATCTGGATCCAGATATTGTGAGCTTGTGGAGGGAGAAGCATTCAATAAGACCAAGTCCAGATGATGGTCTCTAGGGACCACCCATCCTGTTTATCCTGTCACAGGAGAAATGGAGACACTCTTTTCAAAAACACCTCCTTAAAAAAGAGCCCCTGCTCCATGAAGCTGGTCCATCTCTTCCATGCAAGTCACTGTCAAGCCTGTTACTTCTGGAATCCAGCCAATCATTCTTTGAAAAGGAACCCTGGTTACTTTAAGATTTTAGTCCCTTGTTTAGGCCATATATCAATGCTCCCTGCTGTAGTGGCTATGCTGCCTGCTGTTCAAATTTGTCCAATTAGACACAGCCCCATGGGGTGGAATTCAGTGTGAAATGTGCCTTCCACTGACCAAGAATGAATTGGTGTGGAAAGCTCTTAGAGAGGGCCAGCACAGGTCTGTCCTGGATGGTGGCTCATCTCCCTCTGGGCAGTGCCCACTCCCTGAGGCGAGAGTCAGCGTTCAACCCCTGTGAGACCTGATAATTTGTTCAGGGCTGGACATGGAGGGGCTGCCTGAAGTCTGTGTGGGACAGGGGGGGTTTGAGAGTCAGCCCCCACAGATATGAAGAAGTCAAGGTGATGTTTATGTGGTGGGTAGCTATTGCCATGGTTTCTAAGGCCCTACAAACATTCTGTAAACATGATTGTGATACAGCCTGAGGCTCACGCTGTGGATCCAGGAGATAGCCAAACACTCAGAGGCTGCCAGTCACTCAGTTGGCAGTGGGCAGCCCCACCAAAGGATGAGGAATCCAGCTGGAGGCCAGGGTGAAGGAGGGTGCTCCCAGAAAGCACAGGCAAACTGGGGGTGTTAAAGGAAATGGGTTTAAGATAAGAATTCTTAGCAGTTTTGACAAAAACACTTTTGCAATAATTCTCTAACTTATTCTTTTAATGTTTTTTTTTATTTTATTTTCCTTTAAGCAGCTCAAGCCTTCTTGCAGAAACTCTCGGAATTCTTCAGATATCAGACTTCTGAACACAGGAGCTTTAGAGCTCGTGCAGTCTACACCCTCATTTCATAAATGAAGTGAATGAGCTGAGGGAGACCCTGATTTATCTCAGGTCCAACAACAAGTCACTGGCAGGGTTGGACTCCCTGCCTGGCTCATTCAGAGATGTCTTCCTTTGGGAGGCTATTTCACTGCTTTTTTGTTTTTTGTTTTTTTTTAATGAAGAGTCAACTCCCCAGAGTTAGAGATAGACAGAGTCAGAATATTCTAGAACTGGGAGGTAAATCTCTGTTCCAGTTTTCTCTGTGTGGTTAGTTCACATTCCAGCTATGAGCTTTAATTTTGCCAATGTGTACAACGAAGGAGGTTGGGTTCTTTTCATCTCTATTCATCCATTGTTCGAAGCATTTATAGAGTCCTTAGCATGTATCCTGCACTGGAGAGACAGAGGGGAAAGAAAAAAAAGCAGGGTCTCTGCCCCTGGAGGAGTTCTGAGCCTGACAGGCGGGAGCCCATAACACTGTGTGCTAAGTGCTCTAGCAGAGGCTTCTAAGAGTGTTCTGGGAATGCAGAGGAAGGCAGCCCCACCAAAGGATGAAGAATCCAGCTGGAAGCCAGGATGAAGGACCCCCAGTACCTCACTAACAGCTCTCTTCTTGCCTTCCTCCCAACTTTTGACAACAAGTTCTCCTTTTCTTCCAGGAAGAAGGGAAAAGGTGTCTGGGAAAGGGGAGAAACCAAAAGCCCAGAAAGCCACCCAGAGAACAAGGAGTCCTGTGGGTGAGGCTGCTTGTGTCTGCTGGACAGCTTAGGGCAGGGGAGCACTACAGCCAGGCCACCTGCTTCCTGGGGACCAGTGATGGATAGTCTCTGAGTCCTTGGAGGAAGTGGGGCCTATTAAGGAAACAAGGACCCACCTTTTGACTGAGATGCCATATGGAAGGAGGAGTAGGGAGCTTGATCACCAATTCCCTACCCAAATTCACCTCCCTTGTACACTCTGAAGATTAAAATTTTGAGAACATCCAAAATACTTCTCAAAGCACTTTTATAAAACTGGGTGTGGTGGCATGGGGGGCTGAGGCAGGAGGACAGCAAATTCAAGGCCAGCCATAGCATCATAGCAACTCAGAGAGACCCTGTCTCAAAATTTTAAAAAAGGACTGGGAATGTAGCTCAGTGGTAAAGTGCACTTGGGTTCAATGCCCATTACCAAAATGAAGAAAAGGAAAGCACTTTTACATTATCAAATAAATTTTACAGGGAGAAAGCAAAAGCCTAAGGCAGGTCAGGGCCACTCCTGGGATGGCATAGCTTTGTAGGGAGTGTCAGACTGAGTTGAGCCTAGAACCCAGGGCTAGATACCCATGCCAGTTTCTCACTGCACTGTTTCTTTCCATGGTACAGCTGAGTGCCCCACACAAATTCATATTTAACTCGTGAGATTTAAGAGGAAAAAGAATAATCGGAATGAGTTATAAATGAGTCCTTCCCCCTGGGGAAGTTTGAGCTTTAGACAAAAGCCTTCTCATCTTTAAAAGACTCCCTTCTGTGAAATGAGCAATCTGGCCCGTGGTCATCAGCTGTCTAAAAGACTGCTGGGTTACAGTGACTTCCCCATGTGATGCTAAGTTCATGTGACCATTATCCTTTCTCTTTCTTTTCTTTCTTTTCTTTTTTTTTAAGCCAAATGCTTAGCAGCTCAATCAAATTAATTGTGCGCTTTCAAAAAGGCATCAAAATAGCCACAACTCTCCCTAAAAAGAAGGCAGGCGCCTTGTTTTCAGGAAAAGATATAAAGTCCTCACCCTAGGGTCCTCAAACAGATATTCATTCTGGACAAATCTCCCCTTTCAGCCAAAGTAGTTTTTTTCTTTTTTCTTTTCTTTTTTGAGAGTCTTAAAAATATCAACACCAATGAGACTATACTTTTGGCTAACTTCTGGCCAAATTTTATTTTCGGCTTCAAGTAACTGGAAGTTCTTTATGGTAAAGGACAAAACAAAAGAGGCTGGAAAAACCTCATTAAAAAACCAACTCACTTGTTTGAAATGAAGTAGAGGCAGGAGAAAGGGAGGGAAGAATGGAAGGAGAGAGAGGCCATGTTCCAGGCCAAGCCTCAGGTCTGAAGAAATATCACAGTTCCAAAATGGCAGAATAACAGTCTCACTTCTAAGAGGATGGTTGAAGGACTGGAGGGAGGGTTGTAACCCCAGTAAGCAACACTGCTTCTCACCAAGAGTGATGAGAGAAAGGTATTCTTAAAAACTGCTCAGAGCCAGGTGTGAGGGTACACTCCTATAATTCTAGCTACTTGGAGGCTGAGGCAGGAGAATCATGAGTTTGAGGCCAGCCTCAGAAATTTAGTGAGACCCTGACTCAAATATACATTTTTATAAGGGGTGTGGATATAGCTCCGTGATAGAACCCTCATCTAGGAGTACAAGGCCCTGTGTTCAAGCCCTAGTCCCACAAACAAAAGCAAAAACAAAAACAAAAAACCCAAACAAATGCTCTGTTTTGCACCTCTTCTAAAACAGTCCCCCAGAGACTAGCATCTTCTGCAGAGTGAGGTCCTTACTATATCTGAGCAATCAGCAAACTGCCTTCCCAGTTGGGCTCATTCTTACCTAACAATAATATTCTGAGAAAATAAATGGAGATGAGTGTTGTTATTACTGAGGAAGAAACTAAACTGAATGAATCTCAGAGAGAGATCGAATAACATGTCCAAGGTCACACAGACTGCAAGGACTCTAAATCTAGCCCTCCAGGGTTCTTGTGGCCTTTCCTTTGTGCATGTGGCAGAATGGAGAGCACTGACTCTGAGAGTCTACAGCAGCCACAGGACCATTTGCAGGTCAGCATTCCTAGAGCTTGCTGCTGTGTGAAAAATTCCTGATGCCAAGCACAAAATGCCAGCTAAGTGACCGCTGACAGAGCAGGGCTCCCTGGTGGTAGAGGAATAAGAACCCAGGAGTCTAGTGGGCTGCTGGGCTCCCAAGATGGCCGACAGGAGGAAAGCACTTCCTGGCCACAGCCTTTTATCACCCTGGGTCAAATGACTTCTTCTCAGGCGTCACTGGCCACTTGCCACCCTGCTTTTGCTTAGGCATTTCCTTCTGGACCACAACTACAACCAAGCTCTGTGAAAACAGGCCAGGAGCTTCCCTAGGAAGCCAGGAGTGGGTGGTTAAGGCAGTCTGAGCCTGTCTTGCCAGATCTAACAGGTATCTTCTCATCTTCTTTTGCTACTGCTCTGTCCTTCCTTGGATTACCAAGGTGCTAGCATTTTATTTCATGCCATATCTATCCAGAGGATTGAGTGCTAGAGGGAAACGGAGCTAAGTGACAGTTGACAAATGAAAACAATGAAAAGGAAAGGAAAGATATATTTATTTATGTTGGTAAAACTCATTAAAAAAAGGGATAGAAAACCAAAAGACACTAGATTAATGATTCGGAGTATATGAGTTCTAGTCTCAGCTGTACTATTTATTAATTAATTGTATAATATCAAAAATCTTAAATTCTCTGAATTTCTTTTTAAAAAATCTATAAAATGAACTAATAGTCATAGCTCCTGCCTACGTCACAGCATTCTCTATGGATCATCTGAAACAACGTACATGACAACTCTTTGTAAAAGTTAAAGCATTATACACATGTGATATATTATTATGACTGAAGAGCTGATTACACATGTTTCAGGCAGACTGAGGAAACTCTCTTTGCCAATTAAGAAAATATGAGACATCCAAAGTAAATATTAGAACAAAGTCTAATAGGACCCTGTGGGCATGGTCACTAAAGTAGATAAATGTTTTGTGACTTAAAAAGCTGAAGAGAAATGGGGTGGAAATTTTTGTAGTTAAATATAACTTTCTTCAATATTCTCAACTAAGAGTCCAGGGAACAAATGAGGAGCCCAGGCCCTTTTGGTTCACAGCACAGCTGTCTAGGAATAGACTGATGCAGAAAGGAAAACTGGGCTTTGGAGTAAAAGAGACCTGAGTTCAAATTCTATTGGAAAATTTTGTCTAAGAAATGCATAGGAAAAAAGGGAGTTCTCTAAAAGATTGTGAGTTTTATGCAGAAAGCAATTTTAAAATCCACCTTTAGAGTTACCTATTACTTTCGCTTCTAATGCCATTATAGTTATTTAGTATGACCAAAGGCTAAAAGAGAGGAAAAGGAAATTACTTTAGTCAATGTCAAAGTGACAAGCCATCAAAAAACTGTGGTTTATTCAGAAAAAAAAATCTCTGAAATAGACCCAGATGGCCTGGCAAACTTTTGAATTTAATCTTGTGATATACTTTAATAACAAACATCCTGTACAGCATACCAAGCAAATTTATAAGAATATGATCAATATATTTGACATATTATTTAATTATAATCATTAGTGACAGAGACAATAAGAAAATCTAGCGTCAAGATTCTGACAGTAGAATAAATAAATAGATATAATTATTCCTCCTGCTAATCCCAGCAGAATCGTAAATTATCAAGCCCAACTGTAAACTTGAATTCTAAGGTTTCCCTAATAAGATATAGTTTGATGTGGGGGGTGTCATACCACCAATATCATGCCCTTTTATTAGAATAAAAAGGTCTCTGAGGATTTCAAGTTCAAATGCTCAGAATGACCCTAGGTTCTCTACATATCCCCAGATCCTGGCTGGCATTGGGGGACACGTCCATGTTCTAAGACATGGGGTGGGGCAGAATCCAGACATAGGGAGAAACAGAGTTGAAAATAACTGTGTATTCTCTGAATTTTGAGATCACAGACTTACATTCTCAAAGGCTTTAGAGATCTTTTAGCCCTTTCCAGAAAGGAAAATGAGACTCAAAGAAGAGAATAGATGTGCACAAGATCGTACAGCTTCCTGGTAGAAGCAGGTCAAGACCCAAGTTTCATGATGCACAGTACAAAGCTCTTTCTATGTCACTCTGGGAGCAAAACCAATTGCTGAGGTGGTCAGCTAGAACATAGCCAATATAACTGTGGTTATTATCATACCAACAGGAAGGAATGCACTCTCCAGCAAGGGCCAAGAGAAATTATAGTTAACATTTAACATTATGGGACCAACTTCAAAGACACTCCAGCTGGACTCTAATAATGGGAGAGGAAAACTGCTAACACTAGCAGAAAGTTGCAGGTGGACAACTCTGGCTGGAAATAGCACATGTCCTCAGAGCAGGAACGCTCTTCAGAAACCCCAGCACCAGGCTGCTGCCTCACACAGGGCAGAGAGAAAGATGGAATTAGCCTTTAGTCTGTTTGTGGTTCAACGTGTCCCTAAGCTGCGTGTCCTCTGTTAATGCCACAGGAGGCTTGTGAATGTCCACATTTGCTGTTTGTAGGGAGGGAGTGGCTGCAGATAACAGTGGGAGAGGGAGATGGAGCTGACTGGGCCGAGGCTTCAGGAAAGACCGATGATGGTAGCAAGATGTGGAGCACAGGCCTCTTTCTTAAAAAGCCTGGCAAAGAAATGCACAAATCAAGTATCTGGGGGAAAGCAGTCAAATAAAACACACACACACACACACACACACACACACACACACACGGTTGCTCCTCAGTATCCACTGAGCACTGGTTCCTAGTCCCCCTGAAGACATCAAAATCTGGAATGCTCAAGTTCTATATAAAAAACAGTAGAGTACCTGCACATAACCTATGCAATCCTCCCACACACTTTATTTTTTTAAAATAGTTTTAGTTGGGGGAGGGGGCTTAGGAGTAGGAATGATAGTAGAATGAATCCAGACATTATGACCCTATGTGCATATATGATTACATGACCTGTGTAACTCTCCATCATGTATAACCAGAAGAATGAGAAGTTACACTCCATTTATGTCTGATGTGTCAAAATGCATTCCACTGTTATGTATAGATAAAGAGAACAAATAAAAAATATATAATAATAGCTACAAAAATAGTGCTAGTTGTACATGGACACAATACCTTTATTTTATTTATCTATTTTTAGGTAGTGCTGAGGATTGAATCCAGTGCCTCACACGTGCCAGGCAAGTGCTCTACCACTCAGCTCCAACTCTAGTCCTATTCCACATACTTTAGATACTATTGTTTTGGGTTTTGTTCTTGTTTTTTCCTGTTGCTGGGGATTGAACCCAGAGCCTCATGCATGCTAGGCAAGTGCGCTACCATTGAGCCATGACCCCAGTTCTCCATACACTTTATCTCTAGATGATTTCTAATACTTAACATAAATGCTCTATAAATAGTTCTTATATGGGATTGTTTAGGGAATAATGACAAAAAAAAAAAAAGGTCTCTATGTGGTCTCTACAAATGTAATTTTTTCCCTGAGTATTTGTGATCTGTAGGTGGTTGAATCCACAGATGGGGAACTGGCTGACATGGATGGCCAATTTTATAAATCAACTTTAGAGAAAGGAGACACTGCTCTTTAGAAACCTACATTTTTTAAAAAAACAAACCAGTGAAAGCAAAATTTTGTACATGCTATACCCATCTCAGAACTGCACAGGGATCCCCCAAACTCTAATGGTATTACCAGAGTCTGAAGTGAAAAAGGAATTCTGGATCATATAATAGCAATTTCACAAAAGGACTGGCAATGGCTGGAGTTAGTGTCTTGCACAAATCGATCGAACGCATGAGGAATTCCTTAGGGGAAAAATAGCTAAACATAATTTAAGTTGAAACTGTTAATTTAATAAGCCTAAATGGCAGAATTGTTGCACATTACCCGGAGGAACCTAGCACAGCACACAGTCCTGCAGTTGGTCTGATGCTTTTTCTGAGGCAGCAGATGTTTGCCTAAGAAGAGAAGGGGCCAGGCCATCCAGAGGGCATGGCTTTCTTCTCCAGGAATTGACCTCCTTCTCTCTCTTTCCTTTCTTTTATCAAACCCAAATGACATACAGCCCTATGATCCAGTCTCTTGCTGCTGTAAGAATGACACCTTAGCTTTTCTCCAAAATAATCTCCCATTCAGCACCTAGCCACAGAGCCTCTGCTCTAGGTTGGACCCTATTCTAGGCACTGGAGAATCACAAATGAGAAGGTAAAGTACTAACCCTAACAGAAGTCCAATGAAACAGAGACATGCACAGGCGGTCAGTGGAGGTAAGTCAGATGGTAGCCGTGGGTGTGAAGGAGGAGAAGGTGGTGCAAAGGTGTGGCCACTCGGGTGACTTCTGTGGAAGCAGGTGGCGACTGGCAGATGGAAGGGAAGAGGAGATGAAGTGAGAGGCACGCAGAGGGCATCTCAGAGGCTAGTATGAGCAAAGACGTGGGGGCACGGAAGGGGGGGCCTGATCAGAACCCAGGACTCATGAGGTCAGGGAAAAGGCTGTGCAGGATTGCAGGAGGAGGTTGGTCTGCAGTCCTGCTCTGTCAATAGCCAGCAGCCAGAGACACTGTGCTGCCTCTTCCATGGGCTCCTCTGTTCTCTAGGAGGCTCACATCCTGAGGTGAGAGCAAAGGCCCTGAGGCTGAGGGTCAGATGTGCCTCAGAACAGGGAGTGCGTGCGGAGCGGCTCAGGAGTGCAGAAGGGCACCATACTGGAATGTTGGGAGAGGATTAAAGGCATTTTCTGGGCAAACCGTTTCTCAGATGGTGGGAGAGGAGTTCCAACATCAGACAAATGCAGTTATTGCTAACAGCATTCAAATTTGGAATTCCCTCTGGGGGCTCAAATCAACATTTCTCACAAAGGAAACCTGGACAAGGCTGATCTGTGAAGAGTGTTATCCACTCCCTGTGTACAATTTATTGGTCCAGAATATCAGGTTAGTGAGCTGAAATAATTAAACATCAGGCCAGCTGTTTCAGGCAATTAGGTAACATTTTTTCATGGAGGAGACCACACAACAGAGAAGAGAGAATAGGGAGATAAGACCTGTGTTTTGATTTACTAAGTCTCTGCCGCAGATAAAGCCCAGCTTTTTGGAACCCTTCAGGCAATTACTATTTCAGGCTTGGCAAGAACTTGAGTCAGAAAGTAACTATTGGGCTTGTCTTGGCAAGACTCAAAGTCACTATCGTTGTGAGGTTGTCCCAGGCAGCGGTAGAGTGGAGGGTCAGTGGCAAGAGGAAGCCAGGAACGGAGAGCCATTAGGAAGGCCGCAGGCTGGGAGCCCAGAAAGAGGCCAAACTCAATCCTCCCACACGTTCTTAGAGGGAGTGTGGTCAGATGGTGAAGGTCCAGCCTGCTCGCTGGGATTCTGTGGTTCCCTCCCTGGCATCTGTTGTCAGTCCTGTGGGCACTGCTTAACCTCCCTGCCTTAGCGTCTTTTCCTGTAAAAGAAGAAGGGGCCAAGAGCCCTCATGTTTGGGGGAGCAGAGGAAAGAAGAGGTGTTACTGGCAGTGTGCCAAATGGTGCTGGCTTAGTATGGAAGGCAGGGCTGTGGGAGATGGACATCAGAAGATGGTGACTTTAATCTTCTCCCAGCTGCTAATTGACAAGGCCGCTCTGCTCAAGTCACTCCCCGAGTGGGCCTCCACTTCCATAGCAGTAAACTGGGGAGCCGCACTAGACCAGATGAGCTCCATGGACCCTCTGGTTCTGGCATTCTCCTACTCTAAGACGCCAAACAAGATAAATCGGTGGGCTGAAGGCAAGCAGGAATTTCTTTGAATGGAAAAGAGAAAAAGGCTGTGTGCCGCCAGCATACTTCCCCCACACAGTTTTGGAGCCAGCACTAAGTATGGGGCCGGGAGAGCTGGGCCTTGTAAGGAGACAGCGGGCCCGCGTGCGGTCACGGGCTACCCTGTCTTGAAACTTCTCTTGCCTGAGTTCTTCCACTTAATTGGGAGCTTGCCTTTCCAGTTGTGTATTTTTATCCTGTGCCCTGGAACCCAAACCATTAGGTTTGTAGCCAGAGGCCGCTTCTTGTTTTGTCGTTAACTGCCTCGGTCCTGGGGCATTCTACCCCGGCAGGAAGTCCTCACCCAGATGCTGGACCTCTCAGCAAGCAGGACTCCAGGGAGGATGCCGAGCTGCGCTGGAATCCAAGTTCTGTCCTCCAACTTTGGAAATAAATCCCCCACATTGTCTGGCCCACACAAATCCCAGTTCAGCCAGGCCTCTCCTGTGGGGTTATTCTGGTAACAAAATGCTTGAGATCAGCAATTCTTTTCTACTCTTACCCACTCTGAGAGAGGAGCCAACTGGGCTATTCCTTAGGCTCCACTTTCTGTGTCTGAAATGTGGTTGAAAACTAATATTCCAGATGTTTCCTCATATTTTAAGTAGAACCACAGATTAAGCTTCCTATAGGAAGACAGTGTGGCACAATGGAGGGACAGTCTGTGGAGGCAGTCGGCTTACGTTGTGGCTCCACCCTCTGTACCACATGGCCTTGAGAAAGCAGATTCTTTGAATCTCAGTTTCCGCTTCTAGCTAAATAACAGCAACTGATTTCTACCTGGCAGAAACCTCCATGAATCTAAAAACTGCCTTGTTCATCCTTACATAGTTACTGAGCCTGACCCAGAGTAGGTTTCTCAATTAGCATTACTGAGTCTGTGACTACAAACCTCACAGGAATCTGAGGAGATGAACAAGATAGAAGATGGGAAACATCTAACCTTATACCTGGCACTTGGAAAGTGCTGTTCACTGGTCTGCAGTGCTCAGAAACACTTCTACCTTCATAATCATTTGAGTTATGAAGCAGCCACCACATGGTGGAAAAGACGGACATTTAGATAGCTTTTTGATTTGGGGGTATTTTCCAACATAATCAGTGCTGAGCCTGAAGCTACCGCTGAAGCTTACTCAGATACAAAGCCACTGATGTCACTGATGATGGTAGGAGGTCCTCAGGAGTGTCAATGGCTTCCTGCCCCTAGGGTCTTCCAGAGAGATCCACAAAACTAGACTTGGGCATGGAAACCAGCTTCTCCAGGGCCCTGGGGCACACTGGACTATTGTTCCAGGACAGAAGCAACTCAGATCAAAATGGTGAGTGGGATTTTCCTTGCATTGGCCACAATACATATGTTTGTTCAAGAAAAAAAAGTTGGAGCAAGAAGGCATGAATGTCTGCTGCTAAAGAAAAGCCTGTTTGTGTCAGTCACAGTGGTGAGATTGTTCAGGGAGATCATCCTGAAAGTCCAATTACCCCAACAGCATGGCCAAGGTCAGTGTCAAGTTGTGGTGTGCCAGCCATTCCAGCCACCCTAGAACCAGATGTGAATTACATGGGTATCTGCCTTTGGGGAGAACTGGCACCCACTAGACTTGCTAGCCCATCTGGGCTGATGCCCCTTTCTTCTTGATCCCTTCTACTTCCATGGAGAGACCTGTCTAAGAGACACCTCCATAGATACTAGACACCCATAACATGCAGGTCTTGGACTTGCTTTATTGAGAGCTGGATCCACTGTTACCCAGGCGTGAATTAGGGGGAACAGTGTGACTTGGCAAGGGCCAGCACCTCTTAATGACCATGCAGGGCCCACACTATAGAAGCACCAGATCAAAAGCTTCTCTCTCCTTGCTCTGTTCTAATGGTACACCCACAAGCCACAACAGTCAGCAGAAGGACAAGCCTTCTGAGGCTGAGATGTGAGGTGACCTCTTGACCTTACACTTGACTTGAAAATGTGTCTTTTAACAAAGGATGCCAAGTTCTTTTCTGTCCTATATTTTAGGGAGATTTAGGAACAACAATTTACTCTACAAGGTCTTCAAGCAGCCTAGAAATTAATACCCACTAATTTTTCCAAACAGTGAATAACATGTCCTAATATGGGTTTAAAAAACAAATATCTAAATTTTTCACAAACCAAATAGCCTGAATAGAGATCCCAAATTTGGACTGTGAAGGACGTAGCTCCATCAACCACAGCAAGATCCAATCTTGGAGGGTGTGACCATATAGAATCTTTAATCTCTACTGAGGTTAGTTAATAAATATCTGAAAATCGAGCTGATTTTAAATCAAAGTCTTAAGGTAAATCTCCATGTTCTAAAATGCAAAACAAGTCAGGCTCACTGTATAGCATGACCTCAAATAAGAGGAAAAGGAGAGATGCACATATTTATGTAGTCATAAAATACATGTAAAAATAACAGCATTCACTGTCAGTTAATATTTTTTATGGAGTGGACAGAAAGTATTTTAAGTGTTCTGCACATATTAACTCACTGAATCCTCACAATAATCCTAGTATGTAAGTATATTATTTTGTGGATGAAGAAACTGAGGCAACCAGGCACAGTGGTACATGCCTATATCCCAGCAACTCAGGAGGCTGAGGCAGGAGGATCTCAAGTTCAAGGCCAGCCTGAGCAACTTAGCAAGACTCAAAATAAAAAATAAAAAGGGCTGAGATGTGCCTCAGTGGTAAAGCACCCCTGGGTTCAATCCTCAGTACCAAAAACAAAAGAAAAGAAGGAAGGAAGGAAGGAAGGAAGGAAGGAAGGAAGGAAGGAAAGAAGGAAGGAAGGAAGGAAGGAAGGGAAGGGAGGGGAGAGGAGAATCTGCTGCAAATAGAGGTTAAGTAACCTGCCTAAGGTGACACAGCTATTAGTAGGCAAAGCTGGTAATATATAGCATATGTATAAGGAACTCAAGCAATTCAAAAGCACAAACAAAAACCCAAATAATTTGATTTTTAAAAATGATCTCCATAGGCATTTCTCAAAAACATACAAATGTCAACAAGTATATGAAAAAATGCTCATTATCACCAATCTCCAGGGAAATGCAAACTGAAACTACAATGACATTATTTTCTCATCCCAATCTGAATGGCTATTATCAAAGAGACAAAAAATAAGTAAATGCTGGTGAGGACATGGGAAAAGGGTGGGAATGTTAATTAGTGTAACCATTAAGGAAAACAGTATCAAGGCTCCTTTAAAAACTAAATGTAGGTTTAGGAGTGTAAGTGGTAGAGTGCTTGCCTAGAATGTGCAAAGCCCTGGGTTCAATCCCTAATATTGTAAAACAAAACAAAAAACACTAAAAATGGAATGACCATATGATCCAGCCATCTCACTACTGGGTATATATTATATCCAAAGGAAATGAACTCATTATATCAAAGAGATACCTGCACTCTGACATTTAATGTAGCACTATTCACAAGAGCCAAGATATGGAATCAACCAAGGTGTCTACTGATGGATGAAGGGATGAAGAAACAACGGAATATAATTTAGCTTTAAGAAAGAATGAAATCCTGTCATTTGTGGCAATGGGGATGGAACTGGAAGACATCATATTACAAGAACTAAGTCGTGCCCAGAAAGACAAATACCACATGTTCTCACTCATTTGTGGGAGCTAAAAAGGTAGCTCTCATAGAAGAGAGTAGAATAAAGGTCACTAGAGACTAGAGAGGGGATGGGGAACAGGGAAGACAATGGGGGACTAAAATAGTCAGGAAGAATGAGTTCCAGTGTTCCATAGCCCAACGGGGTACTACAGTCTATAAGTTATACATTAAAACAACTAGAAAGGGGCCTGTGTAGCCAACACAGAGAAATGATAAATATTGGAGGTGACAGAAATGCTAATTTCCTTGATATGATAATACATTGTGTGCGTGTATAAATGTGTTTTTATGTATAAATATTATGTGTTTAAAAAAAAGGTAAAGCTGGGACTTGAAGTCAAAGTGGACTGTCCAGGGTCCTGTTCTCATCTACTAAGCTTGCAGCTCGGGTCCTGGAAGACCCTTAGGCCAGGTGGAACCTCGAATTCCTTCTGCTCTCTATTCTCTGCTTAGCTGCCTCCCCCGCCACACAGATTAACAGATGTGGCAGTCTTTTCTCTACCACGGTATTCACCACCGAAATGATCTGCTCATACATCAGTCTCTGGAACTAAAATGTGAGCTCTGGGTGGGCAGGGAATGGAGATCTGTTCCTCTTCAAGTCACTCACATCTAATTTTCAGTTCAGGATTTGGCTTAATACCTGGGTTCAGGAGGAAATATTAGTTCCTGAGAGAGGACACACATGCAGGCTGGAGAGAGATTTGAGAGTTCTTTTTTTCAGGGTAGGTACTGGGAATTGAGCCTGGGGGGCCCTTAACCACTGAGCTACATTCCTAGTCCTTTTTAATTCTTTATTGCAAGACAGGGTCTTACTAAATTGCTGAGGTTTGCCTTGAACTTGAGATCCTCCTGCTTCAGCCTCCAGAGTTGTTGGGGTGATTACAGGTGTATACCATGGGACCCAGATGATTTCAGAGTTCTTTAGATGATCTCATTCCAGATTATTCAAAGGATCTTCCAAAACAGGGTTAGTGGGCCAAAGGGATAGAAGCTCATACACATGACAGCATAGAGGGAGGAAAAGTTGGAAAGATGGAAGCAAGGATGAAAGATGTGATCTTCTCTGATCTATAGTTTTATTTATTTATTTTTATGGTACTAGTGATTGAACCCAGGGGAGCCTGAGCTACATCCCTCATCCTTTTAAATTTTATTTTATTTTTGATGCCAGGGAATGAACGCAGGGGCACTTAAAAATTAAACCACAACCTCAACCCTTTAGTTTTTTTATTTTAAGACAGGGTTTTGCTAAGTTACCTAGGGCCTCTCTAAGTTGATGAGGCTGGCTTTGAATTTTTGATCCCCATCTCAGCCTCCCAAGCTGTTGGGATTACAGGTGTGCACCACCACACCCGGTCCCTTGTCCCTTTATTCTCCCCCTATTTATTTATTTATTTTGTTATATTTGGATCTATTGTGCACAAATGGGGTACAACTATCATTTCTCTGGTTGTTCACAAAGTAGAGTCACACCGTTTGTGTAATCATACATGTACATAGGGTAATGATGTTTGTCTCATTCTATTATCTTTCCTTTCCCCTCCTTCTCCCCACCCCTCATTTCCCTCTATACAATCCATCCTTCCTCCGTTCTTCCCTTCCCCCTTCCCCCTGCTGTTATGTATCATCATCCACTTATCAGAGAAATCATTCGACGCCTTGTCCTTTCTGTGACAGGGCCTCTCTAAGTTGCTGAGGCTAGCTTTGAACTTGCCATCCACCTGCCTCAGTGTCCCAAGTCACTGGGATTACAGGCATGTGCCAAAATGCCTGGCCACTTTTAAAAGGAAAACTACTTCAAGCATAAGCCTTCCCCGTAACCTTGTACACTCACCCTTAACCACTGATGTCCTGCTTTGTTCATGGCATCCTTAAACACCTTGCCATCTGATTTCCTGGGCCTCTTCTCACAAAGGTGTGTGGATCCCTGGGGGGCTCCGAGTCTCCCTCTTGTCATCCTGACCTTCTTCCTCAACCCATAAACCTTTAAACAAGCCAGCACTTGTCCACAGTGGCTGCTTCATGGTCCCTAAGGACTTGGGGTCACCTCTTTGGCTCAGACCAATTCTGAGTACTTTACATATGTATATATTTTCCTTGGAAAGGAAGACGTACTTCAGGGAAGCAAGAAACACCCATGTATTTCTGAGGAAAAACAAAGCAATCAAAATATTCTTTCATGCTGTAAGAGGGGCAGGGAAGTGTCAGGGCCACACTGCCGCATCATGTTCCCCAACACCCTGTCAGGTCCATAGTTATGCTGCTCCAAGTGGCTCCCTGCTACCTCTTCTACAAAAGAGCATTTTGGGGGTGATGATGCAGAGTTCAGTACAAAAGGGTTCCTATCTGTTTGTATCAGTTCCTCCAAAACATTTAACCTACCCCTCCAGCACCCCTCCCTATCCTAGAATGAATGAGGAACAAAGAGGAGACTCTGGAAATCTTTCCATCCTGAAAATTCTGAGAGATGTTTGTGAATCAGTAGAGAACTACCTAATTCCCTTATAAACACCCTCACAGGCTAAGGTTCTTTTTTGCCTGACACCAAACTCAAGGCTGAATAAAGCATTTCTCCTTGCGGCATGGGTGGGAGGGAAATTAACTCTTTTGAGAGTCAAGAAGTATGGACTTCAAAGGAAACAGAACTCCACGCTGAATACACTCAGAGGATGGGACAGACGAGTCCTTGGAGTCTGTCGGAGGCCACATGGCTGGATAGAGTAGACACACATAATACTTCCCCAACCGACTCATACTTTGGTACATAAACTTTATAAGTATAATGTTGGCAGATTCCAGTGCATAAAAAAGTAGCTGAAAAAACTAGAACCATAAATAACGCCAAGTAATAAAGGAGGTGAATGTTTCTGTTATTAGATTCTTTCATTGTATAAATCTGTTTAATAAGCTGGCTCAGAATCACTGATAGAAAACAGACTCAGTGTGGTGTTACAGACCAATCCGTTCTAAAAGGCCAGTATGGGAACTCGTGCCAAGTTAGATTTTTCTGTTCTTAACCAATGCAACTTAAAATGTAATTGTTGTTTCCTTGTTCAGAAATGGAAAATGTCTTAGGAGGCTGTGTTTGAAGGCAGAAAGCACGCTTGGTGTCACAGAGCACTCCTGCCCGCCTGCCCTCCCCCTCCCTCCGCCACCTCGCCCTCCCCACCACTCACCCTCTGCAGACTCATCCTTTCAAGGCACTCCACTGTATTTATAGATCATGCTGCCTTTTGTCTTACTCACCAAGAGGGGCTGGGGTCTGTGTACGGCTTCTGCTTTTTTAGAGAGCTATTTCTCAACATTTATATGTGTGTGTTTAGAAAAATCCCTCTAAATATCCTCCTCTGACAGGAGGCCCATGGCAACCACTTTGGCTAGAGAAATTCACTGCACACTAGTTGGGGGGTGTGATGGGGTGGGGGTTTGGAATGGAGGTCTCTGGGGTCACATTCATCTTCCAACACTATGGTTTCTAACGGCTTGTTGATATTTTGCTGGGGTTCGTTACTATCATCGTGATGAGCTGTAAAATGAAATGCTATAAACTAGCCGAAAGCTTGAGCAGAAATATTTGCCAAATGGCATAAACAACAACACTGGGAGTCCCCACATACTCAGCCACACTGACAGGGCTTGGTCAGTTGTACCCACACGGTTGTTTATAGCACTGTAGAGCATGAACACCATTGCCTGGTCAGGCTAGCTTCTGACCCGAGTTCCCAGGTCCCTTTTTAAGAGGCCCACACACAGCTCTCTTCCAAGGTCTTGCTACATAGATAAAGCAAAAGGTAACTGAATGAAATGGATTATTTATCTGTTCAATTTACATCTCAACAGTATAAGGGTATGTTATCTAGAGTTGCTCATGTAGCACTATTTGTGTAACATCTGTAAGTAAATGGCAGAGGTTTTGCAATGCATTTTACATGGGTCATAAAGAAATGTCTAGTAGAAGGTATTATAAGATTAGTAAGAAGTTTGAATTAAGTGCTTTTAATTTGGTTATTTCCTGAGTTGGCCATTAAATCCCTAGTCAGGAATACTTGGGAAAAAGTATTTCAATGAAGAACACTTGGACGTGAAATTAGTTAGAGGCATCCTCCTCCACAGTTTCTCAGAACTGCAGACTCTTTTATTTCTGAATACTGTACTAATTTATTTTGGCAAGATTCCATTGAGAAGATCTGGATTATTCCTATTTTACACAAGTACACAGATACCAAACACAGAAGATGAAGTTCAAAAGGGGCTGCTTACATCTTAGCTAGAGGCCAAAGAAAGGCAATTCAACATTTATTAGGCTTCGAGCCGTGGTAAATACAAACAGGAGAAAGGAAGGAAGGGTTGGAGCCCTCTCTGAAACAACTTGCAAGGAATTCTAGTAAAACCCTGGTAAACCCTAGTGAGAGAGCGGGAAGTAGGGAAGACTTACAGGTAGTGTTCTTGGTTCCCCCAAAAGTAAACAGAACTGGAAGAACCGTGTCCCTTTGGGGAGCAGTCCCAGAGGAAGCCCCCAGCTGAGACAGAGCTGCAGGGTAGGCCTCATGACAGCAAGGATGGGAACCAACATTCAAGCACTAGCTCAGACCTGGGCCTATGCTTTGCCCCTGACTTTGTCCCTTCTTTGTTAATCTCTGGCCTGTGGGGAAAGATGGAGAAGAAGCTTTACTGGTTGTGTGGGAGGGACTCCGATCAACACTGACAGACCTTTGAGAGAGTCATGGAAGCTGGGGAAATTGGCCCCCAACACTCAGGCCAAATTGGCCAGGAAACCCAGAGTTGCTCCTAGAAAGAGCTGGTCCCAGGAAAACCATGCAGACTTAGAAATAATCATTTTACTTAAGCCTGGGGAAAAATCCAAAGTCCCATTAAGGAATAATTGATAACAGTAAAGATAAAAGTTACCTATAGGCTTATTTTCAAGAACTATCCCCTACCCCCAGTACTGGGGTTTGAATCCAGGGGTGCTTTACCACTAAGTTAAGTCCCCAGACCTTTTTATTTTTATTTGGAGACAGGGTCTCGCAAAGTTACCCTGGTTGACCTTGAATTTGTGATTCTCCTATCTCAGCCTCCTGAATTGCTGAGATAACTTTGGCAACCATGCCTGGTCGAAGAACCATTTTAAGAAAAGAGATTATTGAATTACATTTGAAAATTAATATTTGATGATACTAAGAATGTTCTACTTTTTAACAAAACAAAGCACGCTATCCTCTAACAGCTATATTGAAGCCTAAAGTCTGACTGATAAATAATTAGCCAAACCACCACTATCATGCCAGAGTACTTTAATTATAAGCAAAGTGTCTATAAGGTAGACTTGAGAGAGAAACCTCAGGGCCAAATTCAGTGAACTGAGAAGGAAGTCTGCAGACCTCAAGGAATACCTCTTGTTTCACTGCACAATGACCTGTCAGAAGATCAAGACAGAGAAAGAACAACAAATGCAGCCATCAGTATTGATCTCCTTCTACTCGTTAGAGACTCTTCTAAATATGTAACATTTATGACCTCATTTAATTCTGCCCACAATTTAATGTGTAAGGTATTTTGCACATTTAATAGATGAGGTATGGGGAACTAGCTCAAGTTTACACAGAGTGGCAAACAATAGCTTTGAACTCAGGTTTGTCAACCTTTCAAAGTCAGTGTCACAGAAGAGATCAGTGGAAGGCACAGCAGGATGAACAGTAATCACAATAATGAGGCGATGAACTAGGCGGTGGTAATGGGGATGAAAAGGAAAAAGGACATATTTGAGAACTATTTAAAGGGAGAAAAATCAGTAGGAATTGTTGGTTTATTTGTGTGGAGAAGTGAAGCAGGAGGAGGCAGTGTTAAGAGAGACTCCCACGGTTCCAGTTTTGTCGGCAAGGTGGACGGCGCCATCACCAACTCAGACTGAGATTCAGACATAAAAACAAAGGGCCCTGCTGAGAGCAGGAGATGATCGGAAGGGGTTCGGCTAGGGAAAATATGCCGACTCTTCATTCACTTATTCAACAAGTATTTCTGAACACCTACTAAGTGTCAGGCGCAAAGCTGGTGCTTGTATCATGGCGATGACTTTGTGTCCTCTGTTTTACAAAACCATACAATCCAGAAGGTCAGAAATGTTAGCAGAAAACCACAGCATGGTGTGGTAAGGGTCCAAAGTCAAGGGAGTGAAAGGGGATGGGGAGACATCCGTGCAGCCGGAACTAGGCAGCGGAAGAGAGCTTGCACATTGACTTGTACCTGTGTCTCCTCCCTGGGCTGGCCACTCCGCACTGTACCCGCTCCCCAAAAAGAAATCAAGGGCAATAATGAGAAATGACAGCAGGAGGAGAAAGCACCAAAGCCCAATTAACAACAGGTGGTAAGGCTGTCAGTTCAAATCACCATCCTGGAGACCGAGCAGAGATGGAGCTGGACCTAGATTGGTACTCAAACTCCATTAGACCCACAGCACTAATTGCTCAGGGAAACCCATGTGTTCCTTCTCACCCGCTGGATGCTTCTCTGGCAGTTCAGAAGTTCCAGCCTGCTGCTGTGTCCCCAAACACAGGCACTTGTTTACATTCTTTCCCTACTCTCATAGATGAAGGACTGTTTTTTCTTGTTTTAGGCAGCTCAGAGGATGCCCACAGACTGGGCTTCCTGCAGCGGTTGTGCACTGCGTCTCTGACTCCCCATCAGTCCTCTCCATTTTGTCTCAGTAAGATGACATTCAAATATTATCTGAAAAATCAATACACCCCCAGCTTTGCTGTATCAGCAGAGCTGCTCAGTGCACAGAAGATGGCTGCAGAGCTTGCTGATTCATCTCAGGCCCCACTTTGCCTTCAGTGGCTAGTCTGAGAGACAGGCAGGGGGAGCTCATCACAAGTTGGGCCACCTCTACTATCCTTTCCTTTGAATATCCAAGAACCATGGATGATCAGATGGTACCAGAAGGGGCCTTTTCCTGGTCTTCTCTCTTGAAGTCCTTATTTCATAATCGAGAAACTTAGGAAGTAACCCAGACCATAGACCCCTGTTTATGACAAGATCTGTTCCATCTCACCACCTTCCTCTACAAAGGCTGAACCACTAGAGGATTTTCTTATAGAAAAACACCCAGGAACCCAGCTAATCCTGTCAATGAAGGATCAAGATAAAATATGTCTGTCTTTTCTTTGAAAACTAGAAAAAAATGTATTCTAGAATCCTATCACTTATCAGTGTAATCTAAACTCCCTACATCTTAATTTTCTTAGTAATAAAATGGGAGCAATAATGAGATGGACCTTTGGATTAAATAAAACAGCCAAGGGCTCCAGGTAAGGAGACTGTATGCCCCTGGAGGCATGCCCTTCAAGGAGATCATGAGATCCAGTCCCTTCTCCATTTTGCTTCCTGGCTCATGAGGTGAGCATTTGCTCTGTCATGTATTCTTGCTGTGATGTGCTGCCAGAAGCCCAAAGCAATGGGGATTAGTCATGGATTCATCATGGACTGGATCCTACAAAACTGTGACCCAGAATTAACCTTTGCTCTTTATAAGTTGACTATGTCAAGTGTTTTGTTATAGTGATGGCAAGATGACTAACACAGTGTCTAAAATTAATCTAAGAGCTGAGTACAGTGGTGCACACCTGTAATTCCAGTGACTCAGGAAGCTGAGGCAGGAGGATTCCAAGTTTGAGTCCAGCATGGGCAACTTAGCAAGACCCTGTCTTGAAATAAATAACAAAAAGGGCTGGGGATGTGGCTCAGTGGTAAAGTGCCTCTGGGTTCAATCCCCAGGTCTACAAGAGAAATAAATAAATTAATTAACTAATAAAATCAGCATAAGAATACTACATCTTGACTTCTCGTTCTTGACTGGGGGTTATAGCTCAGTGGTAGAGGTATAGTGGTAGAGCTTAGCACATGTGAGGACCTGGGTTCAATCTCTAGGACCAAAACAAAGCATAACAAAAAACCCAGGGAATTAATTTCCACTTTTCAATTCATAAAAAAGAGGATATTCTACTACCCGAGTCTAAAAATGACTGTACTAAAAAAGCAGAAAAATTTGCATTTCATTATTGGAATGGTGTGGTTAGCATGTTGAAGATTCTATTAGATGGTACCAATTTTCACATTAAGTGGACATGAGTTATTGCTGAATACTGGAAGCTGTCTCTGGAGAATAAGACATCATAGCCACATAAATGGCAAAGTCAGGTCCTGTGGTATGTCTTGATGTGACATTAAGAGACAAGATGAGAAAAATCAAGTTATACACCAGAGAGAACAGGAAAAGCCTGGGAATGGGGGAGGTGGGGATTCTGGCTCCTTCTCCTGGCAGGGCAACAGTGGGATGGGGCCGGGGAATGAGCTGACTGTATGTGCAAAGAATCTCAGGGTTTTCTCAGCATTAACTAACAGAACAAGACCTTCTCCAGCAAGACACTGGGTCTTTGCAGAATGGGAATAAGGGTTTAAAGTGGCTGTAATTCACCTAATCCTAGGGATGAATTACTACCTATTAACGAAAGTGTGCAGAAATTTGTGAGAAGGATAGAAAGGGTGCAGATTTTTTCACACTTCAAGGGAATTATTTCCTTTTGCTAAAAGATCCTTTAAATTGTAATCCCATTCAGAGGTAAGTAAACCAGGTTCCACAGCCATAGGGATCCATGAATAGAATCACGTGGCCTGTGGATTTGGGCGGGAAACAAATTACACCTTGATTTTCATTAACTCCCACTGAAATTTAGCACCTGTATTAGTGATGAACGTAGGCAAAAACAGTAGTTAGCAGCCCCAGTGACTACTGTGTCACCAATAGATCTCAGTATGAGTATTGTGGACAATATTGTTGCAATTTAAACAAAAAGATGGCAAATATTTAAGACTTTGAGGGTCATGTGACATCAGGCCAACAATTCAGAGACAATATGCAACTGAATGAGCATGGCTGTGCTCCAATAAAGTTTTACGTATGAAGGCAGTCTGGGGGCTTCAGCCTGCTGCTCCATGGTGTACACATATTATGACTTTGAAAATTTGGTAGTGGTGTTGGGCACAGTGGAACATGCCTATAATCCCAGCGACTCCAGAAGCTAAGGCAGGAGAATCACAAGTTCAAGGCCAGCGAGGGCAACTTAGCAAGACCCTGTCCTGAAATAGATAACAAAAAGGGCTGGGGATGTGGCTCAGTGCCCAGTGCCCCTGGGTTCAATCCCCAGTACCAATTTAAAAAAAAAAAAAAGGAACTATAGTAATGGTAGTTCTAGATATTTAATGTGTTAAAAATCAGTATACACATTACTATATCATAAATGTGTGGGTATTTATAAAATTTAAAAAATTATATTCCTACACATTTTATGTTACTCATTTTAAAATAATCTGACAAGGGGTCCATAGCTTTACCAGATGGGCAGTAGTTCATGGCACAAAAATTAAGTGGCTTTGTCATAGAATTATGAGTGTGTTTACAAATAACTGGGGTCTGAAGTGATGACGAAGGGGAAAGCCAAAGAAACAAAATCTGAGCGGCAGAAAACACTGTCAAATGCAGACATGAAATAAAAACTTCTTTGGATTTTCTATGGCAGTTGATAGGAAAACAAAAGGTATTCTCTCCCCTATTTTTGGTGACTGTATAGAGTTCCACATTTTGTACATTTCTTTCCTCACTGCTTAAGACAGCACTCAACCATTCCCATCTTGCCTTCTCATGCCATGCCCTCTTGCTAATTCTTTTTGTTGTTGTTGTTCTTTTTAAAAATTTTTATTTATTTTAATTTTTACAGACTGCATTTTGATTCATTCTGCACAAATGGAGCACAACTTTTCATTTCTCTGGTTGTACACGATGTAGAGTCACACCATTTGTGTAGTCACACATGTACACAGGGGAATGATGTCTGTCTCATTCCACCATCCTCCCCCCCTACCTCCTCCCCTCCTCATTTCCCTCTACTTAATCTAGAGTTCTTCCATTTTTCTGTTACCCTCCTGCCCCTCAGCTTGCTAATTCTAATAATGCATGTTCTCAAAAAGTTTATGATGAAGCCTGTTCCTTAAGCAAGCTGAGTTTATACATCCCAAATTATTATCAGCTCTACTAATGATTTCCTTCTCCAAATGTCACCTGAATAATGCCTCCTGGGAGCTGAGGGAGCAAGTTTTCTCTTTAAAGGGGCAGGGAAGGAGTTTTGGGGGAGGAGGAGGAGGGATGGGGACCAGACACTTCCCTGTGCCTGATCCAGGTCAAACTCCATGAAAAAATATCCTTCGGGTCTCAGGACAGTAAAACCACCCGGGAACATGTGGGAAGTGAGCTCTTTCTCATGGAACCCACTGCTTTGTCCTTAAGTGTGGCTACATTAACTTCTAATAATGCAACAGCACAATACAATGTGAGGAGAAAGCACCTCTGCCTAGCACTGTACTAAACAGCTCTGGGTTACATTTACAATTTTAATAAACTGATTTGTCAAAACTGTCAGAATCAAGGGAGATCATCTGGATACCAGATGAACGAAAATATCTGTAATTATAAGTTGTCCATTTTTCTCTTTCATCTTCTATATATGTATCTGTGAGCAGTCACATATTTTCATGCACATACATACACATAAATTTTAAATCATTTAAAAAAATCTTGTCATAATAGAATTTGGGAAAGTAGAAAATACAGTTCTCCTGGGATCACAGTGGGACTTGAAGGCTAATCTGCATTCCCCATCTTAGGACCAACATCCTTTTCCTGAATTATGCAGTCAGAGCCAAAACATTTCAGTTTCCTTACAACCTGGACTGTTTCTAATCCTTGCTGATCACTCGCTGTGTGACCACAGGCAGGTAACTCTGGATCTCTGATATCAGTCTGTGAAACCAACATTTTGATATGTGTTAATTGCTCCACATTAGCGGCAATTAATGAGATTCTTTTGGTAAAGAACCCCAAGCCCTCTAAAGAATGTTATGAAATTGTATGTTGGCATGAATTAATTTAAATACCTTCTCGCAAGTTTACTCAGAATTCCATCCTTTGTAATGTGTGTTTTAAACCATGACATGCGACTACTTTCGATCAGAAGGTACCCTGCATTTGAGGACACAGAACTCTCTGTTGCCACAGAAGCAATGAGAGAGATGAGCAGAAAGATGGAGGGTGACGCCTGAGACACAGAAGTTGATAGAGCGTGAGTGCCGCCTCCCAGGTCGCTCTTTGGGGGCCTGTGTTTTGGAAGTAACTTGGAAAGGCAGTGAGCTAGTCATCAATGATCTTTTTCATCATTATTCTCAGGATAGAAAATCTGAGCTAGAGAATCGAGTCATGTGGAGAACTAAGAGGCTGACAACAGCCAGTGTTAGTACAGGCAGAAAAATCAGGCATTAGGACAGCTTCTCTATACTGGACCAAAGTTCTGTTCATTTTACTCCCTTGTTATTTTTATTTTAAGATCGATGAGGAATGCTGCACCTAGGTGAAGCTGTCTAGGGAGCTGATGGGAGTTTTTAATTTTTTGGTTTCTTTGGAGAGAGGATAGCTGATTCTTAAACCTGACATTCAAAATGACCTCTGATGGGTTAAGGGCCACAGAAAGTGTCTCTGCCAGAGGCAAACTTCCAGCCCTGCTCCATACACAAGGATAAAATGTGCTAGGAAGCACAATATACTAAAGGATTTTGCTGATGTTCAGGACCATGTTTTACTGAGGGAGAAGAATCTGCCAGTCTAAGCAAGACTTGTAGACTTCTAACCAGAAATGGACAAAGATGGAGAATGATAAGGCTGACAGTGACTTTAGAAACCTGCAAGGATAGGCCCCTTGAACCTTCTTCTTCTGGGGGAGAAAGCTAAAGTTCAGAGAGGGAAAGTGACTGCCCAAACCTCCACAGAGAGCTATAGATGAAGATGAAAGGGGACCCAAATCAGGCTCTGGGTTGTGAGTCCATTTTGTTCTGATGAAATGTTTATCAATGGCCTTTCTTTGATACTATTCTCTTTGGACAATTTGAAGACAGTCTTGAAAAAAATATATTTTTATTTAATATATTTTATATTAGTGCATTATAATTATGCAAATTAGTGGGATTCATAGTTACATATTCATACATGCACACAACATAATTTGGTCAATTTCATTCCCCCACACCTCCTGTTTCCCTCCTCTCACCTCCCTTCCCCTGGTCCCCTTCCTCTACTCTACTGTTCTCCCTTCTATTTTCATGAGTTAACACCTCTCCTTTCTTCCCTTTGTCTCCCCAGCTTCCACATATGACGGAAAATATAGAACCCTGAACTTTGTGAATTTCAGTAATTTTGCTTAATGTAATGTTCTCAAGTTCCGTCCATTTTCCTGCAAAAGATAAAATTTCATTCTTCATGGCTGAATAAAACTCCACTCATTTTAGGGGATGAAATCCTTTAAAAGCAGAATGTGTTACTAACAAAACAACATTTTGAGGCCCAGTCACTGGGCAGGCAGAGTTTTTCTCCCAGTGAACACAGGCATGGGCCCTTGTCCATTCCCCATTCCACCCTCTCCATCAGACTCAGCCTGCCTTTCGCTCCGCTGGTGCAGCCCCAGGGATCCACACACAGGCCCCCTTTCTAACAAGAACACCTGGGCCTGGCTTTCTCCGAGCCTTGCTCCTTTGCTAATCCCACAGGGATCTAGGTATCTGCCGACTGCTGCTTTAATCATTTGCTAATTTGCTTAAACATCTGGTCAAATTTTGGAAATAATCTCAACAGGAGGGTTTATGCTAACTTCTCTTGGATGTTGAGAGTTCCCACATGCCCTGCTCCATGCCCCTCAACCCCCAGCAAATCACTAGACAGTCTAAGCCAATAAAGAAAAAGTCGGGGAGTATGACTTGGCTTTTATTCCTCAGTTCTTTAAGCTTCTTAAACTCAATAGGTTCCAAAGTAAACACATGTCCTCGCCTCCACCCCACCTCCTTCCCTATGAAAGGGGCTGCTTTCTGCTCAGCTGTCAAGCCAGAACTTTGGACTCCTACCTCCATTCCACTCTGGATCCCATATGCCACAGGCCCTCAAGGAGTCCATGAACGTACTTTCATATTTGGAAACTTCCTTCCAGTCCCACTAATGGCTCCTTATTTCAGGCATTCATCACTCTTCACTTTGAACAATACAGTTAGTGCCTGATGGTTTTCCTGGATGCACCTCACTCTATTCAATCCATTTTCCATACTGCAGCTAAAGTGGTGCTTAGGGAACACATATCTGACCATGTTGTCTTGCTTAAAATTCCATGGGGGCTCCCCAAAGCCTTTAGGTCCTCTACCATGATGCCTAAACTCCTCATGACCAGACTTTTATTCCTCTTTCTTCTTCTCCTTCAACTCTGATCTGAACACATAGGACCTAGATCCTGGCCTCCCATTTGTGCTCTGTGCTCTCCTGTCTGTGCACTGTTTCCTCTTCTCTGCCACCTGTTCTTTAGGACTTGGTTCAAGCCATAGTTATTCCAGGAAGCCTTCACGTACCTGCTTAATTCTTAATGAATAAACTAATCAAAATGGTAGACACATGCCAGGCGCAGTGGCGCATGCCTGTAATTCCAGCGGCTGGAGAGGCTGAGGTAGGAGGATTGCAAGTTCAAAGCCAGTCTCAGCAACTTAGCAAGGCCCTAAGCAACTCAGCGAGACCCAATAAAATACAAAAAAGGGATGGGGATGTGGTTCAGTGGTTAAGCACCCCTGCTTCAATCCCCAATACCCCCCCCCCCCCAAAAAAAGTAGACACATGTTCGAGTAGATGCATCACCTTCCTACTAACACAGAGGAGAGGGAAAGAAGACAGGCTGCAGAGTGAGAGCTTGGGCTGGAGAGATGCCAATAGCATGGTGTGGCAGAGGTACCCTGTTTCATGCACCTTTGTCAGAATCACCTTTTACAAAAGGGAGACAGAATCATAAAGAAAAGTCTCTTCAGAGGATAAGTTTAGAACAGAAATTTCAAAAGACAACAGACATCTCAGAAAGACTAGTCTTTTGACCTGAGTCATATCAGAAACAGACTTTGCCATAAAAAGACACAGAATTGGGCAAAAGAACCTTATCTAGAAGGCAGTGTCTTGACTCTAAGTGGCAACAGCCTCACAGAGAGTGTCTCTGTCCCCCCACAGAGACAGACAGCTTCTCATTGGACAAAACTCCTCCCAACCTGTCCTCTGCCTGTGGACAGTGCCGGGCATGGTTAGTCTCAGAGACAGCGGTTCTCTACCCATTTCCCGCAGGAGCCAGACTGCTCTTTGGTCGAAGTCTCCATCACCAACACCTTCTTGCCGCCATCACCTGCTCCTCATAAACCACTTCACTTGAGAATTAAGTTTTAGGAAGGAAGAAAGAGGTCGCTGGCTAGACTGTGGGTAATCTGGCACCATCATTCCAGATGTTGTGACCCACTTAAAGGGAGTGGCTTGTCTGGACTGCCCATCTCTAGCAGCTTATTAGGGAGTATACCCTACAAAGGTCTAGAGATAAGTCTGGGTCAGGGGAGCACATTCTCCAATCAAGACTTCACCACCCAGCAGGGGCTAGTTACAAGGTGGGATTCTCAGCTTGTCTCCTTCACAAAGTGACACCAAGACCTTCCTGTCAGCCATAGTCTGGAGTAATGATGTCATCAAATGCTTCGGTCATGTGGGGGGAGTCCGTCTTTATGTTCTGAATTACTAAGGTGACTGAAGGCTTAACTACCTGCCACACTGAAAGAATCAGAGGAGCAGAGAGGACTGGCTCTGGAGGGGTGGGCAAGGGGTGCAAAGACCCCAAAAGTAAGCAATGGACCCCCCAAAAAAAGAGAGAAAAAATCCTATCTTAGGATGTTTGAAAAAGACTGATCTCATCTCAAGACCAGCTGCATCAACTGCAGGCTAAATCCCAGTGACTGGGGTCCAATGGCCCCTGCCTTACTATGTCTCAAAACTGTCTAAAGAATCCTGACAAACACAGAAATAGGAGAGATGGAACAGAATAACGGTCAATGGGATCAGCCATTGTTGCCACCCAGACTGGGCCAGAGCATCAGCTGTGTACCTCAAGGCCTTTCAAAGCCAGTTTGCCCACCAACACCTGAAGCAGTTCATTAAAACAGCACTAGACAAAAGCTCTATTTCTTATCCCTCTGCAGGCTTCCTGAACCCAAACGACCAGTGTGGAATTTTTTAATAACAAAAGGAATTCCAAATACCATTCTGTGGCTAGCATAACTCTGCTTGTTCCTTGTTTGGCTTAATCAAATGTTTAAAGATACTTAGGATGGGTGAGTCTTCTCAGGCTGGTGGGAAGTTCTTTGTTCTTCAAATAAAGAGGTAAAGGACCCGTGAGTGTGGGGACATCATAGTGCTATATACCTGAGGGCCCACAATAAAAACATTAGACATTATGTTTCGGGTCTCTTTTCAAATATGATGAGCAATTCTGTTATGAGTGTAACTGTGTAAATGTGATCTCTTCTATACATTTTTTGTCTTCTTAAATAAGGACTTAATTTTGGTGACTGGAAGATACAAGAATGAAATGCATCAATGTATTACTTAACCATTTTGATCAGAAAAACAACCTGCTTTCCACTAAAATGAGGTGCTGCTTCCAGGAGATCTACTGCATCCTGCTGCACATAATGGAATTGAAGCTCAGAACCACACACAGTTGCTCATGCCATCCCAGGAGCACAACAGCATGCTTTTGTATTTGACCATTGCTGATCCCTGATCACATGGCAACTACTTGAAGGTGGTGATTTCATGTCTCAGAAATGCCTGGTTTCATATAATTGTCACTTCCAAGCGACATAATAAGACCTTATTGTGTCTTTCTCTACAGGAATTTTCTGGATCCTAGTTTTCTGATTGTAGCAATGAGCCAGGAGGGTTCAATGATCAATGCTTAACTTTTTTTCTTCATCTCAACATATCTCAGAGATACACAGCTCTCCCATTAGGAAGATTGGAAATGATTTTTAAGTTGGGGTGAGCAAGGAAAGAAAGGAGAGGTTGTCAGAATCTCCTGGGTTAGAGGTGCAGGAGAGTTTTTTCAGGCTATAAGTGAGATTTCCAAATGAAAGAATTTCTAATATTCCTTCTAAATATGAAACTACATCTATCACCCCACCCATACTCTAATTTTCCCTCTGTTTTTTCCCCCAGTAAGGTTGGGGGTCACATCCCTTTCAAGATTATATCAGTAATAATTTATACCAACATGCTGCTGGTCTCTGAGTTGTTCACAGAACCTGAGTTCATAGAAACTCTCATGGTTGCCAATTTTCAGCAGTAATTGGCATTTGAACTATAAGAAATTTTTATAAAAATTTTATGCACCTATCAAGCAATACATTTGTCATGAATAGCTCACTCCGCCCCCATAAATGACCTTTCCTTTGGCTTGTATGAACACTTGTTGTTCTTAAGTTTATATGATTTAACTGGAGATTTTTAAATTAGAAGGGTTCAACTTTGCAAATATTCTACATGTATTGATGAAAAACAGACATCCCAGGTAGAGTTTTTAAAATGAAATTCACATACTTTGTGACTGACATACATCACATAAGCAATAGTTTGCAAGCTATGGTACTTGCTCAGCAAGTGACAACACTGGAGGCAAGATCAGGGGACCCTCTATATTTGCCCCACCCAGCCTTCCTTGCTCCAATCCCCAAGCATACTTGACCCCTCATTTCTTTCCAATCCAACTAGGGACTGCTCCCTCTTATTTTTCCACAAACCTACCTGAAATAGAAGGAAAAATATAAGAACAGCTATAGAAGTCTCAGAGGTAAGGAAGGAAGGTGGGGATGGGGTTGGAACTTATCTAAAGATAACACTGGGGTGATCTAGAATCCTGTCCCAGCAGAGGCTGGTGGGTGCCGAGTTCTGCACTGCTCCTAAGTGATCCCAGCAGCTGCAGCACGTTATATGTGGCAACTCTTCTAGCATCTCAAAGGGGTTTCAAAATCATGCTGGCAGCTGCCTCCTGTCGCCCCACTCTATAATGATTGAACTTCTTGTTCCTTTTATAGAGTTGTTCTCTCCTAATAAAACACTAGATGCTGGTCTGAGCAACTGTTCCAGGATCACTAGATGCAATCCTCCCTCCCTCTTCCTCCTCACCCTACATGCCTGATATTTTCTATCACAATGGACCCCTGTGTAAGTGGCTCTGTCACTGACACAGTCGCACAGGCAAGCACACAGGCTTGAAAGTGCGCACACACAAACAGACACACAAGCACTACCAAGCCCCCTTTTAACCAAACCTGAACTTCACATCCATTTCCAGCTATTTTAAGAGCTGCTACTTTAAAACTGGGCAACCGTCCTAAACACATGAAAGCATACACGAAGCACAAGCTGCCATAAATGAAGAACCGCAATTCATTGTGTCAGGAGTCTGCAGAGGTGATACCTTCAAGCTGTTTGTCAGAATAAAAAGCTGCGACTTGTCAGCTTTTGGATGGGAAGCACTGCAAAGCAAGCCATTTTTTCCTGGCAAATATGAACCACATTTGTAAGGTGTGAACTCCTTCCAAACTTCAAAATGCAGATGGAAACAAACAGATACAGGAATCAGCTCAAAAGGATTCCTAGCTCATCTCAAATCTCACTATCCTTCTCCACATCAAAATCTGGGAGCAACAGAAAGGAAGTTCAGTATGCTTTCCTGGGTATGGTGGCACACACCTATAACCCCAGTGACTCAGGAGGCTGAGGCAGGAGGATGGAAAGTTCAAGGTCAGCCTCAGCAACTTAGCAAAAGCTTATGCAACTTAGTGAGGCCCTGTCTCAAAATATAAAATAAAAAAAGCTGGGGATGTGGCTGAGTGGTGAAGCATCCCTGGGTTCAATCCCTGCTGCCAAAAATTTTTTTAAAAAGACCCTTATTCTTAAGGTTTCATGCCTACTTTACATTTAGTCTATATTTTCATATTTGACAGAGGATGGTGAGCTTCTGAAGAGCTGGGTTATCCAGCTTTTGTATCACTGGCAGCTAGCAAAGTGCCTTGGTAAGCCAGGAGTTGTTGGTTAAATGTTTGCTGAATAAACAAATGAAACCCTAAAACAAAATGGACTTGGCTCGTGGGTACTTGGCTAAATTAGGCAAACTGAAAAAGGCCCTTGAACACATTTGTTCCTCAGATTCTGAATGCTTTATGCTGGGTTTTTAGCGAGGAATCCTATCTTCTTGAAATGATTCTTTTTAAGTAACTGCCATTTGAATATAAAGGAAAAAACTGAAGGGAGCTTCAGGCGCTAATGATAGCAGACAAATTAGAGGCACCCTAAGTCTCCCCTAACCTCTCTGAAAGTATAAATTAAAATGCTGTGACTGGTGATTAAATATTTTAGTTCATATTAGTTAATTTTTTATAAAGTGCTAAACACTTTATTTAAACATTCACTTTTCTGTTACAAAATTTAAAAACACATAAACAGAACAGCAAAAAGAACCCCATCTCCTCATCATCAACTTTCCCAATCACCCATTCATGGTCACTCTGATTTCATTGATATAAACAACTTTAAGCTTTATGACAATCAGACTTTTGCCTAGTGCTCCCCAATTAGTTTATAATTACCACCAACTTCTTAGTTTGGAGAAAACTCCCACTCAGAAGGTGGAAGTTTTGAGCCAAAATATGACATTTGACATGGCTGCAGCTGCTAAAAATGTGCCTCCATTAAAGTCAGATGAAGGAGATAAACTCAGTCTCAGCCTCCAATGGGACACAAAGGCTGCATTTTTTCTTTTAAGTATAAAAGTGCAACTCTCCATCACTACACTCCCTTCTGTGCTCCCTTCTCTCTCTCTGTCTCTGTTTGTCTGTCTCTCTCTCTCGCACACCCTCACTTAGGAGTAAGGATCCTAGTGAAGAGCGTGTACCCAGACACACTCATTTGGTCACCAGCACTCACACCCGTCTCCCAATTTCTCCACTCACACTCTGAAGGAACTTGAAGGCAAAGACACAGGGCAAAATAAACACTCCGACAAATTGATTCTAGGGAACAGACCTTTATACCTCTTTTCATTTTTATGGCTTAAGATGGTGCAAAAATGTTACTTACTCCCTAAACAGTGATTAGTCTCTGTAATGTAACATAGCAGATACTTTCTAAATCCTTTTAGCCTTCTCCCCCTTACTGGAAAGATCATCATTTTTTTTTTTTATTTCAAAGTGGATTTAATAAAGAAAAGGAGTGCTGTTAAAGTAATACGTGAGGCTTTGACATTAAGCAGCGCAACCCTGCGGAGTCGGCAAGAACAGGCTCTCTAATCTCCAGTGATTTATAGAGCTCTTCCTTCATCTCTGTACTTGGGGAGGGCCAAAAAGTTTAGAGACAGCCTGGCGTCCCTCTTACTCCACACCACTAACTCCTGCTGGCCAGTCTGCCTGCTGAAACTTTTAACTCTTTAGCTGCCACTTGAAAGCACACCCATTAAAGTCAGTGTATTTGCTTTCAGAGGACAGTGCGGCCTCATTCTGCGATAATGGACATGGAGGTAAACATCTATGCCTGATGCTGAGATATTATAAGCAAATAGAAAAAATTATCTAAAAATTGAACTAGGCTCCTTTGAAGATGTGTGGAAATGATCAGAAGAGAAGCCCTTTTGTGTGAGTGTGAATTTACTGGGTCAGCACCCCCACCACCCTGAGTGCCAGCTGAGCCAGGGGAGCTCCTTCTCTCCCCCTAACACTCAGGACTTGGAAATACAACTCAAGGTCAAAGTCAGAGTTCTACAATATGATAAGAAGGATCAGACAACACGAAGAGTCTGCAGCAAGCTGTTCCTACAAGTGGACCAAGGGATGGAACAGAAGGTACATTAGTACTGGGCACTGACCAAGAAGTATGCACGGCCAGGCAGCTGGGCCAGTGTGGTACTTCTAAAGCGGGAGGGACTGAAGGAGTCATGCTATGAAGCCCACACTGGTCATTTTAAACATTTTATTTGCTGATAGATAAATACTAGGAACATGTTTCTTCTCTTCACCCCCATCCTCCAAAATCCAAATCTCCAGCGCCAAGGCGACCTTCAACTCCAAGGAACCCAAAACACGGCAGCCACAATTTAGGCCAAACCAGGACTCACAGACCTCAGTACAGCACTTTTGCCCACTACTGGGCAAAAGCCTGTTGTAAGGATTGGCACGTGGGAGTGGTAGCTCCCCTCTGGGCATCTCTGCACTGGAAATGGCCAGGGAGACTTCTTGGTGCTCCAGTGGGCATACTTTGTGGTTGCCACATACTTGGCTTCTTGTCTCTGTTAGTCAGACAAGGAGGCTCTCCTATGCCACCAGGAGGAAAGAACTCAGCTTAGTGAAGGTCTTGGGCTGAACTGTATCTTTTAAATGATCAGAGCATGACATCTGCCAACATGGCTGGGAATCTGAAATAGGAAGTGCATGCCATCTAAGGACAGGACAATCTGAGGCAGAGATGGCCCAGGAAAAGCCCTTGTACTTGATAACCTTGGGCCCTTGCTGCCTGGCCTGCTCCTGACAAAGAAAGATACAGAGCCCTACTTTAAGAGGCTTTCTGGAATCAAGTACAAGTGTCAAGAAGACTGACAAAGATCAATACTGCATACTTCAGGGCTGGCAGATGGCAAGTCAAGGTCACAAAATTCACAACGGATAGTAGCAACAGCAAGCAGTCAAAGGCCTTGCTTTTTCACTCTCCACAGCCCATGTAATTTGTGGATTTAAGAAGCTGGCTGAGTACCTCATTTGAAGATGGGGCTGGGAAGGAAATGGAGGCAGAGGCAGGAGGCAATTTGCTCTAGCACCCACAGCCAGCTGGTGAGAAAGTCAGCCCCAGAGCCCAGAGCATTGACCCGCAGTCTCTCTGAGGACAAGTGACAGCGAGGTAGAGCTGTAGAGACATCAGATGGGAGTTTGAATCCAGATTCCCCCACATCTAGAGGACAGTTGTAAGTTACTCAATCTCTCTAAGCATAAGCTTATTCCTCTTAAAACAGGAATGGTAAATTAGGTGATCCATATGGCTGTGAAGATTACATGGGAGAATGAACAAGAGCACCAAGAACAGTACCTCGCACAGAGTGTGCACTGAAGGATGTTAATATTTTATTGTTTTTATGACTTTTTTTGTCAGAGATTCATGGGCTGGTCCCACTCAAGTGGAAGGCCTAACAAGTGCACTCTTCTGGAACAGCATGTGGCCCTCAAGCTGAGTCCAAGCTGCTCTAAGCCAAGGCCGTATGGCAGACCGTCTTCCCTGTGGCAGCCTGCCGCCATATGCTTCCTGATATTCGCCACAGCGTGTACCACATTCAGTTGTAATTCATCTCTACAGAGATCTGTTCCCCCACTAGATAGATAGAGCTCTTTAGGGCTAAAGACCAGGGCCTATTCCTAGCTACATCTCTAGTGTCTGGCTTAGGTGGCCTATAAGCATTTCTGAGTGAATGAATGAATGAGTATAGTTCGAAGGGCCTAGAAAGCACTCAGTCTTTCCTTGCTCTGACTAGAGTTTGTCTCAATATGCTGTCTTGTCACTCTGGAAAGCCCAAGGCAGAGTTTAGAGACCAAACATATTTATAGTCCAACCTTCTCTGACAGTGACCCCTCTCTGGCTGCTCTGGGAGGCACTTCACAAGGTTGTGAATGAGTAGTTAACTGGCCCCTCCTTGCAGCATTCCCACAGATTCTGGCACATGATTAGTACTCTCTGTTGGTGTGAAAATCCCTATTATGACATGTTATCTTCTGGTCTCACACCAAACAGCAGCATGCTAAGGTGAGAAAATCTGGAGAAACCCCTGTGAAGGTCCAATTGTCAATGGCCTCCAGGGTCATAAACACCTAGTCACTTTCCTACCCTGCTGCCCATTTTCCAGGCTTCACCACCCAGAGGCCTTTCCACTAGCCAGTCATCTCCAACACAGGAGGAAGAGCCCAGCTACTCCTGCTTCATCAGGTCACAATGACTTTCAAATGTAGATCCAGAGAACTTAGAGGTAAGAGGAAATGTGTCACAGTCCCCCCTGTGCAGGCTCACGAAGGACCAATTGCAGACTGACCCTTCGAATAGTGCAAAAGCTGCTTTGCAGAACCCTGTTGGTGCATGCTGGGAACTCTTCAGAGAAAACTTCCCATCAGTTGATTCCTCTGTGAAACAGTTCTGGTTTCCCAGTAACAAAGGTGTCATGATATTCTGATGGCCAATGCCTGGTGCTGGTTTAAGCCTGAGGTTTCAGAATAAATAAAGTTAAGTGAATTTTTCAATATTCACTTAACATTATTTATTTATTTATTTATTTACTTACTAAACAAGCTTACCAAGTCTTAAAAATCAAAAAGCAACTGGGGGAGGGCTAGAATTTATTGGACTAAAGAGGACTCACCCTAAACAGGGGCCAGGAAGTGGGGTAGGCAGATGTGAGAAGCAGGGGCCTGTAGGCTCTTTACCTTTGGGAAACTGCAGATCCCAATTCCCAGCTCCTAACCTCTCCTCTCCTGGAAAAACAAGCCTTATCGGCCACCCACAGTACTTCAGTTAGTAAAAGGGCTCAGGAATGTAAATCACACTGGGGTGAAGTGTGATCCTAATTTGCACTTAATCAAAGCCAATTAGAAGTACATTATTTACACAAAGCCCATGCATCTCAATTATGCCTAGCACAATCCAAGACAGTTTTGAGTTCAGACCTTAATTCTGCTTAATTAGAGAAGTAAACATTTTCACTGAGTCAATCCTCTAGTCTAGTCCAGAGCCTATGGTAAACGGAACCAAGCATGCAGAGCTTTTCACTCGAGGGTCAAGGAAGTGTAACTGACACCTGTTGAAAATGTGTAGAAAACAAAGACAAGTACTCAGACCTGGGGGACAGCCTAGGCTGGCAAAATAGCAGAGTCCTCACTCTCATACACGTTTTATCCCACCTACTCTGCCATGCACTAAATATTAATATCTTTTCCCTCTTCCTTTTCTGCATCTTAGCAAGAAAAAAAAAACAGCCTATGAAGACAGGCAAAGCAGAGGATCCAAATTCAGCTCTTCAATGACACCGTTCATGTCCCTGGTTTGCAGATCCTGAGGCAGTTTCAAGATAGCTGGTTTGAAGCACTGGGTGGCAGAAAAGGACCCCGAGTTAGCATGAGTTAGTAGGCCTCAAGACAGCAGCATACTCTGAGACCAAGGGCAGGAACTTAGGACAACTAAGCTTCAAGAAGCCAGGTGACCAGGAGAGGGCTTTCAGAACTTCACTCATCCTCTGTTCAACAAATAGGTGTGAAGCCTTAGTTAGGCGCCAAGGAGGCATCTGCTACCCCTTCTACGGAGACTCCAGTGCCCTTGCTTCGTGCTCTTCTAGCATGAAGGACCTCCACAGCTCTTCTGAGGATTCTTCCTCTCTACCTTTGCAACAATCTGCTTGGCCGCAGGGCAACAAATGAAAGTTCAGGTGGGTTGAAAACCAAAACAGAGTGAAGCCTGAACAGAAAAGGAAAATGCAGCCATGGACCGCACTGCTAATGGCAGGAGCAGAGGCAGCCCCAGAGGTCCAGATCTAATACCAAAAGTACAATTAAAGGTGCCCAGTTGAGTTAGCTCAAGTTCTCACTGCTTAAAAGTCAATTTAGTTTTCCAGCCATATTTTGATACAATTGCTCCTAAATTAACCTGGCCATCCCTTCCTTACCTCTGCCTCCCCACAAGTAGGGAAAGAGGAGAATGAAAATAATATGAAGTGCCTGGCACATGGTGGGTGCTTAAATGTCTGATGGATCAGTTGTAGAAATCCATGACTAACTGGATTTATTGTTATTTTTCTAATGCTTGCATTTGTATTACAACATTAATAAGCCAGGTGTAATCCCAGCGGCTTGGGAGGCTGAGGCAGGAAGATCACGAGTTCAAAGCCAGCCTCAGCAACTTAGCAAGGCACTAAGCAACTCAGAGAGACCCTGTCTCTAAATAAAATATAAAAAAAGGGCTGGGGATGTGGTTCAGTGGTTAAGAGCCCCAGGTTCAACCCCCAGTACAATATAATAATAATAATAATAATAATAAAAATTTAAAAAATGATAAAATCTCTGAAGGAACTGGGTAGGGTCTTTGTCCGTTCACCTAATTGTTTTCAATACATAAGAAATAAAGTGGAGTGAAATAACCATTGCAACTTCTAGATTACAACATCACAGCATCACAGTGTTATTTAGATATAAGATGCCAAGCATTGCTTTATTTTTAATTTTAAGAGGGAAAAATTATAGTCCATAAATATATACATGTGTTTCCACTTATTAAAGATCATTTAATTACATACACATTTAGGATCTGGGCAATTTCTCTGTATGAAGAGTTTACCTCAATAAAAATATTCAAAAGTACACATTTTTGGTACATAAAGAAATGATATAATTTGACCAATTCATTAAACTAGGATGGAAGTGAAAATAATAGTGTCTGAGTCTCCCAAGGAGGCGTGGAGAAGTCTGGAAGGGTTGGGCACAGTACCCTACGTCAATGGGCTCCCTTCCTTTTCATTCAACCCAGCTCCTCTATTTTATTAGCAAGGACCAATTGAAACATAACTTCCTTGAAATCTCCATAGGTCAAGCTAGGGAATTTTCCCTGGCTGACACAGGAAGTCACAACTGACTAACAGTAAACCAACTTCCCCAAAGATCTTGCCTTTGAACTCTTTCAGCACAATAAAAATGAACTGGGTTTTCTGTTTCTGAATATTATCCAAATATCTTACTTTTTCCAAGCATCTTATTCTTAGAAGTTACGAGTCTGTACCTTTGGGGAAAACCTCTCATTAGAGGTTCAACTTTTCCCACCTTTTCCAACTTCAATCAAAGCTCAGGAAAGCCTTCTCATTGGTAAAGTATTTTCAAAGTAGCAAAAAGGAAATTTTGCATTTATGAGGTTTGCTTTCTCCTGGAGAAAATTTCAATCTAAACCTGAGACCAATTATGAAGAAATACAACAAAAGCATGTATGAATGCATTCTTTATACCTTAAAAAACACTTTCCCACATTAATTCATTTGATCTTATCAGATATACATGAAAATTCAAGAGGCCAAAACACTGTTTGATTCAAAGTGCAACAGTCATCTATGAGACCTTCTAGATACAAATTCAGGGTTCCTTTTGCTGTACTCAACAACCTGAATTGAAAGAGGTGTTTAGAAAAAAAGTTCTTGAACATCTGTTATGTGTACAACATTCCTGTGGAAAGGAAGTAACAGAAAAGAAGAATAAATGTTTATCATGAAGACAAGTTTTAAAAACACTGTATGGCAAAAATATCACAAATGTGTTACAAGGTACTGGCAAATTCGCAAAAAATTATAAAGAGCTAATTTGCTTAGTCACAGAAATTGCTTCCAAATCAATATGAATGAGACTAATACCAACACCCTAATAGAAAAACGGGGAAAGAAACATAAACAGAATGAAATATGGCATTTAATTACATGAAAAGATGTACAATGCCATTCTAAGAGAAATGCAAATTAAAACTATAATGAAACAACACCTCGAATCTCGACCGAAAAATCTGATAACACTCATTGGCAGGGTGCAGAGAAACAAGCACTATATATCACATTTGGGCATATAAATTAGTATAGTAACTACAATGGGAAATTTAATTACAAAATTACAAAAAAAAGCCGAGGTCACATATCTTTTGATCTGGGAATTCTACTTCTAGGAACTAAGTGTACAATTGGCTAATTGTGTACAATTTTGTTATTGTAAAACCACACAAATGCCCAAAGATGTAAAATATTTACACTACACTGTTTACAATGAAAAAGATTCAAACAGGGGCTGCTAAGTAAATTTTGGAAAACTACATTGTCTCTAAAAATAAGAAGGATATTCTTTAAGTACTAAAAAGGGAAAAATCTCCAAGATATACTGACATAAGAAAAGAGTGTACTCATGAGAATATACACGTATATTCATAAGAAGGTGTTTGGAGGGAGGGATACCTCTTGCTGAGCACATACACACACACACACACACACACACACACACACACACACAGTAGTAGGGATCTTTTCATATTAATATGACCTTTGTTTCAAGTACCAAGAAGTTTTTACACCCATCACTTCATCAAAGGTATACAACCACATACTAAGGTAAGCACTATTGTTCCTTCTCATTACACAGATCTACAGAAGCTCAGAAAACACTGTCACTCGCCCAGGGCAAAATCTTTCATGGCAAAGTTGTGACTCAAACTTAGATCTTGACTCCAAATTAGATATTCTTTGTTAGCTAGGTTAGCTACCTCACATCCCTTTCCAGAGACAAAATTTGATCACTCTCCTGCAAGCTGGATCCCCCAGGGACCCTTGGACTTAAAGAACTATAACAGCCTTTGAGGTGGACTACTGGTTACCTTTGCATCTATAACAAGGAGAATTGCAAGTGATTAGAACATGCACAAAATCCTGTTTCTTAAAGCAATGCATATCTTTCTTTATTCAGTGGAAAGATGGGGTGGGGGTGTAGCTCAGTGGTAGAGGACGTACTCAGCTTGTGTGAGTGTGATCCCCAGCACCACATTAAAATAAAAGCAAAAATGAATGGAAGGGCTGGGGTTGTGAATCAGTGGTAGAGCACTTGCCTAGCATGTTTGAGGCACTGGGTTCAATTCTCTCAGCACCACATAAAAATAAATAAAAATAAAGGTTCATCCATAACTATAAATAAATAAATAAATAAATAAATAAATAAATAAATAAATAAATAAATGAAATATATATGAATGGAAAGCACTCACTTGTGGTGGGGTGGGAGGAACACCGAATCAAAAGTAGGGAGGTAACTATACCACTGCCAGCTCTCCTCTAACTTGCTGGGGAAATCTGGAATAATATTTCCTCTCTCTGGGCATCAGAGTCCTTCAGTGTGAAATAGGGGGCTTGGACTGCAAGGGCTCTGAGGTCCCTTACCACTCTACTCTTTGTTGGACTAGAGGGCTTCTTGAGTTCTGCTGACAGTGGGGAAAGAACCATTAGAGATATGAACATTTAACTACAGGAAGAACTCAGCTCTGGAGCCAGGCTAAATAAAGGGTTAACACAGAGAGGGACCAGCAGAGGGAGGAAGCCAGTCAGAGGAGGCTTAGCACTGCCCAGTCATTCAGGAAGCCTGCAGCAGCCAAGCCCAACTTGGCTTGTGGTTACCTGCCTGGCTTTTATTTTTTTATTTTTTACTCAAACAGAGGGACCAACGCCACCTCACCACCGAGGCCCAATGGCTTGGCCCACTATTTTAAACATGGTTTGTGGTCTATACCAGGATGGACTGAACAACTCTGTGTCCTCCAATCCCTTAGAGGGATTAAGACTGAATGTAACATATGCTTATCCCAATGGTGGTGATGGGGACTAATGAACAGACATTGGGCCACATCAAAATTAGACCCATAGTTTTTCTAAAAATATCTTCCACTAAGGGCCCGGGGAAGTTTGTATAATACAAAGTGGCTTGTGGATCTCTTAGTCACTGCAGGCTAGGCAGAAGCACTCATTCAAGAAGAACCCAAAGGGTAAGGAACGAAGTGCAATGCACTGCTCACACACCTGCCACAGGGGAACAAGTGACTAAAAAAAAGGGAAAAACTAAGCAAGAGTTTCTGTTCTGTTAGGTGTGTCCATCCTAGGTTGCCTTAAAGGAAAAAAAAAAAAAAAAAAAAAAAAGAGGGAGGGAGGGAGAAAGGAAGAAGAGAAACCTATAGAGATTTATTGAAATAAAATATAATTTGCTGGACATGGTAACACATGCCTGTAATCCCAGTAACTCAGAAGGCTAAGGCAGGAGGATCACAAGTTCAAGGCCTACCTCAGCAACTTATCAAGACCCTATCTCAAAATAAAAATAAAATAAAATAAAAAAAAGCTGGGTATGTACCTTCTTGGTAAAACACCCCTGGGTTCCATCCTCAGTACCAAAAAAAACATGTTCCTACAGAGGAGAAGGAGAAGAAAATTCACCTATTACATACTTTACCCTCTTAAAAGATACAATTCAATGGCTTTTAGTGTATGATAGAACTGTAGGAACATGTATTTTAGGACATTTTGATTACTCCACAAAGAAATAGTGTACCTGTAGCTGTCACCTCCCAATCTCCCCATACTCCTAGCCCTAGGTAATTACTAATTTACTTTCTGTCTCTACAGATTTGCCTATGGAGGACATTTCATATAAATGGAACTGTACAATATACTGCCCTTTGAGAATGGCTTCTACCAATCACAAATATTTATGAGGTGTAACTACACTCTAGCTTGTACAAACATTTTACTCCTTTTTATGGAATAATATTCCACTATATGGACATACCACACTTTGTTTATCCATTAATCTGTTGAGGGATAGTTGGGTTTTCTCTGTCTTTGGACTACTGAATTATGCTGCGACAAATATTGATACATGACTGTCTGTTTGTGTCACTGCTTTCAATTCCTTTGATACATCATTCATGGGTCAACAGACATTAGTTTCCACATTTTGTCCACTATAAGCAATGCTGGTATGCACATTTGTTACAAGTTCTTATGTAGACATGTTTCCATTTCTCTTAGGTACATACCTAGCTGTGGGATTGCTACATCACATGGTAATTCTGTTTAACTATCATATGGTAATTCTGGAAATTTCTAAGAATTGCCAGAAAGTTTGAAAAGGGGCTAACCACTTTACATTCTGTGCAGCAGAGGATGAGGGTTACAACTTGTCCACATTCTTGTCAAAACTTACTAGGACCTCTCTTTTTTATTATTGCCATCCTAGAGGGTGCCAAGTGGTATCTCAAGATGGTTTTGAATTGAGTATCCCTGATGGCTAATGAAGCTGAACATCTTTTCAAGTGATTACTGGTTATTTGTATATCTTCTTTGGACAACTGTCTATTCAGATCCTTTGCATGTTTTTGTGTTTATTTTTTATTTTTAAAATACCTTTATTTTGTTTTTTTACTTATTTTCATGTGGTGCTGAGGATTGAACCCAGTGCCTCATGCATGTGAGGCAAGCACTCCGCCACAGAGTTATAATCCAGCCCCCTTTTGCCTGTTTTTAAATTAGTTTTTTAAATTATTCTTGTTGTTGTTCTTTATATTTTCTAGATACATCCCTTAAGATGTGTGATTTGCAAAAATGTTCTCCTTTTCTGTGTGTTGTGTGTTTACTTTCCTGCCATTGGCTTTGGAAGCCCAAAACTTTTCAATTTTGATGATGTTCAGTTTACCCGGTTTTTTTCCTTTTTTGTTTGTATTTTGGTGTCATAGCTAAGAAACCACTGTCTAATCCACAGTCACAAAGATTTTCTTCTGAGTTTTATAGTTTTAGCTTTTACATTTGGGTCTTTGATCGATTTTAACTGCTTGTTGTTGTTATTGTTTGGTTTGGTTTTGGTACTAGGGATGGAACCTAGGGCCTTATTCATACTAAGCATGTGCTCTCCCACTGAGCTGTACTACCAGCCCTGAATTCATTTTTTAATATGGTGTGAGGTAGAGTCAACCTTCATCCTTTTATGGGTGGATGTACAGTTGTCCCATTACCACTTATTGAAAAGAATTACCTTGGTTATGTTGTTGAACTTGAGACCTCTAACTTCATGATCCTTTTCAAAAGTTGTTTTGCATCTCTTAAATTTACATAGGAAATTTAAGATCAACTTGTGAATTTCTGCAAAGAAGTCAGCTGGGACTTTGATAGGGATAGGGCAGAATTTGTAGATCAATTTGGGAAGTAATACCATCTTAACAGTATTGTCTTGTGGTTTATAGACACAAGATAGTTTTCCATTTATTTAGGTCTCCTGGTATTTCTTCTGTTTTGTCATTTTAGAGTATACAGTTTGTCCTTTTTTGTTCAATTTATTCCCAAGCATTTTATCCTTTTTGATGCTATTATAAATGGAATTGCTTTCCTAGTTTAACTTTGGTTAAACTAGGTTTATACTGATAGCATATCCTGCAACCTTGCAGAATAGGCTGCTGTCTATAAGGTTCTGTACCTAAGAGTATCAAGAAAACAACTAAGTATTGTGATGACTTTGTACTGTTACAGCTTAGCTAGGCTGGAACTATATTTCAAGAATTCTCCTCCCTGTATAATTATGAGTTGGGGTTAACTACAAGAAAAACTTGTGAGCCATTTGGAAGGTAGAAGTACAGCAGCAGTGAGTACACTCTGAAGGATAAATGGACAGCTGTATATACTGCTGCTGATGTGCTGGCCAACCTGCCAGGCCTGGATAGCCCTTCAGCTCTCACCAGATGTCCTCCTTCAGAGTCTCTGAGTCCTGGGCCAGTTGCATGTGCAGCTCTGTAGTGAAGAGTGCCAGCTCCTGCTGCAGGTCAGATACCTATTTTATCCTTCAGGCCCATCAGGCGAATCCAAAGCAATGAAGAGAATTTTTTCATGGGCTAGGTTAGCACTCTGCAACTGAGTTACATCCCCAGCCCAAAGGTAACAGAATTTGTTAACAACTCCCACACTAACATAAGATCATGCATAAGTCTAATTCCTATAATGAATTCTTTATCAAATACATTTATGGAGGTTCTATAAAAAACTTATTTAAGTTATTATAAATGGAATTGTTTTTTTCAGTTTCAGAAAGTTGATAGCATATAGATGGCCAATTAATTTTTACATATTGATCTTTTGACTCTGTTAAACTCTAAGTTAAAGATTTTTCATATAGTTATGCTATCTATGTACAAGAACAGTTTTATTCCTTTTCTTCCAATTGGGATGCTTTTGGCGAGACCCTTGAGTACTTGGAGAGAAATGGTGAGAGTGGATATCCTTGCTTTGTTCCTGGTCTGAGGGAAAGCATTCCACTTCTCTCCACTATGTATGATGGTTGCTATAGGGTTTTCACAAAGCATAACAGCAAAGTGCTGAATAACAGCTGAAAAACAAATTTTAAAAGCAGTCAAAAGCAAAAAGACAAATTACATTCAGATAAAGAATATGCTGACTTCTTGTAAGAATCAATGCAGGCCAGAATGACATCTTTACACTGCTATAAGCTTTTTTAAAAATATATATATTATATTCTTTAAAATAAAGGTGAAATGGACATTTTCAGACTAATAAAAACTGAGACAATTCTAGCTAGCATACGGATATTTCAGGAAATGGTGAAGGAAATTTTTGAAGGAAAATTATGAAAAACTCACCCAAACTATGATCTACACAAAGGAAGAGCATTGGGAATGGAAGCTACCTGAGTATATACTGCAGTAAAACAAGATACAAGCCAAGGAAGAGTACAAGTGTAGGAGAAGGGGCCAAAGGAATTCCCTAGCATGACAGTGAAGGGAAATCTTAAATGATGGTCTGTTTCAGGTGTAAAGGCCAATGAGTCCAGATTGGAACAGATATCAAGAGATAAGGCAAAAGTGATCAAACACCCAATGTATCTGAACAGGGGCCAATCTACTTTTGGGGAGCCTGAAACCTACACAATATTAGGAGCTCCCACTGAGAAAAAGAAAGTCAAATCGAGATAAAAGTATGAAAGTGATTTTTAACTTAGAATGAGGAAAGATCATTAAAATTATATATTTTTAAGGTTTAAAAATATAATACTCATCAACAAGTGCTAAAAAATAACCTGGTTTTTAAAAATTAATTGTACAACAAGAATATTTAATTTTTTTCTAACACCATGTACATGTACAGAAATCACCTCAAAATGGATTAGAGATCTAAATGTAAAGCTGAAACTACAGAATTACTAGAAGACAGCACAGGGGAGAAACTTCACGACAAGGGCTCTAGCAATGATTTCAGAGATATGACATCAAAGTACAGGCATCAAAAGCAAAAACAGACAAACTGGACTACATGGAACTTAAAATCCATGTAGCAAAGGAAATAATGTTGAAAAGGCAAACTACAGCCAGGCACAGTGGCACACACCTGTAATCTTAGTGGCTCTGGAGGTTGATGCAGGAGGATCACAAGTTCAAAGTCAGCCTCAGCAATTTAGCAAGACCCTGTCTCAAAATAAATTATAAAAAGGGCCAGGGATGTGGCTCAGTGGTTAAGCACCTCTGGATTTAATCTCCAGTACCAAAAAGAAAACAAAACAAAAAGAAAGAAAAAGAAAAGAAAAGACAAGTCGGGCGCAGTGGTGCACGCCTATAATCCCAGCACTTGGGAGGCTGAAGCAGGAGGATCACGAGTTCAAAGCCAGTCTTAGCAACTTAGCAAGGCCCTAAGCAACTCAGTGAGACCCTGTCTCTAAATAAAATACAAAATAGGGCTGGGGATGTGGCTCAGTGGCCAAGTGCCCCTGGGTTCAATCCCTGGTACCAAAAAAAAAAAAAAAAAAAAAAAGACAAGAGAAATTACAGAATGGGAGAAGACATTTGCAAACCATATATCTGATAAAAGAGTTGGTATTCAAAATATATAAACAAATCCCACTACTCAACAACCACCAAAAACTAAATAATTCAATTAAAAAATTCATAAAGGACTCAAATAGACTTTATATCTAAATAGACTTTATATACATAAGTGGCCAAAAGGCGTATGTAATCACTAATCACAGGGAAATGCAAATCAAAACCACAATGACCTATCACTTTGCATACATTAGGATAGCAAATGTGAAAAAAAAAAAAACAGATAAAAAAACAAAAAGTACGAGTAGGGGTGTGGAGAACATGGAACCCATGTGCATTGGTGGGAATGCTACAGTAAACAGGATGGAGATTCCCCAAAAAATAAAAAATAGAAGAAATACCACATAATCCAGGAATTTCACTTGTGAAAATTTAAAGAGAGATTTCCACACCACACTCACTGCAGCATTATTCACAACCGCCCAGATATGGAAGCAACCCAAATGTCCATCCACGACGAATGCATAAAGAAAATGTAACATACTCATACTGCAAAATATTTTTCAGTCTTATAAAAAAGGGAGAGTCTTCATACACCAGAACATGGATGAGTCTTGAGGACATTATGCTAAGTGAATCAACAGTCACACAATGACAAATAACTGCATGATTCTATTTATACATGCTATCTATGGTGGAATTCATAGAAACACTATGTAGAATGTGACTGCCAGGGACAGGGCCTGGCAGTTGTGCAGTTGTTCTTCAGTGGGTGCACAGCTTCAGTTTTCAAGATGAAGAGGTTTTAGAGACTGGTTGCACAATAATACACACAGGCTCTATTGCACCACTTAAAAATGGTTACGATGGTAAATTTTACATTATGTGTCTTTCTACTACAATAAAAATACTTTGAATTTGATAAAGGGGAAGCAAAAGAAAACTAAAAAATGTGGTAGTAGCAGGGGTTATTGTTTGCAAAAAGAGAGGAATAGGCAGAAACTCTCATTTACTATACAATTCTGCCTTCCCAAAAGGATATAGGAATATACCCTAAAGATATGTCTTATTCATTTTCAAGTCTGAGTTGTCAAGAATCTTGTAGAAAATACTAATAAGTGAATGAATAAAAATACAAAACACAGAAGGCTGGAAGAAGCAGAAGTACAGAGTCCCTGAGAACACAAATGACTAAGGACACTGAATTGTCAGTGAGTGACAGCCTACAGCCTATCTGTGGCCTGAGTGACATCCACAAGTGAGTAACAGTTTCTTTCCAGGCACAAAATGTAGGACATAACATTAAATATTCAAGAGATACATGACCCAGTTTTTTTTTTTTTTTTTGGTGGGGGCAGAGTATGGATTTTCAGTTAGCTCTGAGCACATGTGAACCTATATAGGACAGGTTCTTAGGCTTAGAGGAGAATAAAGCAAAAGACAGCAGAGTCTTTTACCCAATGGTCATATTTCAGGTCAAATGGTCTTACATCGTCCTTCCTGGCTTTGTCTGGAAAATCCCATGTTCCACCCCCTTACCACTTCCCCTGAGTTCTGAAGCAGACTGTGAGTCTGTGGGTATCTCCTGCTTCTTGCAACAGATCACACTTTTTGGAAACATGGCATCCATTCATTTATTCTCTCACTCGCTCACCCACCAAATGCAGCTGACCGTTTGAAATTCAAAGATAAATAAGACCTGGTCCAGCACTGCAACTGTCGGTAAGCGGTCTGAACATTTCAGGAGGACCAATCACTTGATTATTTTCAAAGAAATAAAAGACCTAGCATCACTATAAGTAGTGATGCTTATATATCTTATATACCTTATATATCTCTGAAGTTACCAAACACTATGGCAATATAAAAATTAACTTTGCTTTCCTAGTAGAAAGAGGACAAGAAGAAAAGAGCCTTGCTTTTGGAACTCTGGCTCCATAAAGAAAGCATGGAGGTCCCCTTTTGAATGTATCTCTGGCTGAAGATATTTCATCCTTGGCAACGGATAAGGGTGCGTGCATGAGGACACTGTTTATTCAAGCCCTTCTGCAATTTACAAATTGAAACAAATAATAGTGGAGACATTTGCAACTATGGAAAAAGGGTGTTTACAAAGTGGGAGAAAATAGACTAAATAGGCTTAGATTACAGAAAATTTCTAACACGACATGCGATGGACTGCACAAGAGCAGAAGGTGCAAAGGGCTGTGAGTCAGTCTTACTGTAGCAATTAGATCTTTAAAAAGATTTCCTAAATATGTCAGTTTCAGAAACAGCATCAACATGTAAGGTCATCTTGGTAAACCCTGAGGACACTGGACAGGAAAATTTCCCTACGCCTCTTGTATCATCTCTTCACTCTTAGATATAGCTTCTCAGATACCACAGCTTGGTCAAATGTTAAATCATTCAAGTCCAAGGCACTTCTCACACTTTCCTTTGGAAACTAATTCTCCTGTCCCAAACCTTTTCTCAAATGCACCAGCCATCTCCTTTGTCCACTAATGGGCCTGGATGTGTTTGTTTAGTCCCTTTTTAAAGCCATCTGTCTCCTTCACCCTCTGAACATTTCTGTTCTTAGCACTGAATGTCCTAACTAATGCCCCGAGTACTATAGTAAAAACAAGATCAAATGCTAAAACACGATCCTAACTTGGTGTTACAGGAGGGTCCATGTGAAAAGCATCAAATTGCTCGTTACTGGTCAAAAGTAGTGTGCCTAGAATGAGAGAGAGTTGGCCTACACTAAACAATAAGACAGAGAAAGTTGGCCTACACTAAACAAAAAGAATCCAAGGTAGAGAGGCAGGATGAGAGATGTAAAGAGAATTCAAGTGTCACTTAGTATTCCAGCCCCTACTGCTGAAGTCTTGCAGGTGTGGATTCTGAACACTCCTTTATCACCAGCACCATCTCCCCCATCTTCCCCTTGTTCACTCCAGCTTCTCAGATATGCCCCAACTAGACTGGAGTCTCATTTATGATAGAAATGTACTATTTAAAATATTCCATGGGGTGGGTGGGGATGGGATGGTAGATTGAGACAGACATTATTACTCTCTATTATTTTAATGAAAGTGGGGACAAATTTCCACTATTAGAAACTTGACCTCAACTACAAAAACTTGGATTTCATATTTTTACAAAAATAAAAATCAAACAACTCTTCTTAGAATTGAGAAAGGAAAATCTTTTAGCATTCTTGAAAGGTGACATTGGGCTCTCACAAGATAAAGATGCTTGTCTTTCTTTTTTTAAGGTGTCAATGGACCTTTATTTTATTTATTTATATGTGGTGCTGAGAATTGAACCCAGTGCCTCATGCATGTTAAGCAAGTGCTCTACAACTGAGCTACAACCCCAGCCCAAGACACTTGTCTTTGTGGGGGGAAAAGAGTAACTATTCCCAAGCTCAGCAAAACAAGATGTAAATTCACAAGTACTTACTACAAATAGTATAGTCAAAGATTTCTTAGGATAAAGGCAAAGATCACAGTAATTAATTCTCTCTTACACAAAAGCCAGGGCTGTACTGCATACCCAAACACTGGCAAATATACAATTTGGTGGTGAGGGAAGATGTTTTTATACAAATAAGTCTAATTCATTCATTTTCACTGTTATAAAATGAATACATTATGATTTTTAATATATTCTTTTTGTTAATCTGAAATGAACATTATTAAATGAGTTACATTCAAGTCAAAATTTTCTCTGGATTACATAAGTAGATGTGTAACTGCAAGATCTTACAATAACAATAATAAATGACATTTAGATAGTCCTTACTTTGGGCCAACCATTGCTCTAAGTACTTTATGTATATTAACTCAATCTTCATAATAACCTCATGAGGATTCTGTCATTATCCCCCTGTTATAGATGGGATAGATGGGGAGTAGACTGGCTCTAGAATATATGCAAACATTCACTGAACATTGAAAATTGCCCTCTGAAGGGATTGCATTAATTCATATTTCTACCAATAGGATGTGAGTTTCCACATTCTGATCCTTAGGGTCAGTTGTAAATTTTTTATATCCTAGTATTAAGCATTAAATTTTTCCTATATGGATAATCATTTGTTCATCACAAATTATTGAAGTCCATCTTTCAGCACTGATCTGCACATGCTTTTCACATGTATATGGATTCTGTTCCACTGGATCTTTCTCCGTAACAATACCATCTGCCTTAATTATTACAGCTTTATAATACAATTCAGTGGAGGGCTGGCTCCCACTCTCACAGCCATTGCAATACATGGAGCTCTACAGAGACAGCACCAGGGCAAGTGAGAGCCAGATGGGCACAGGGTGACTCTGTGCCTTGTTGAGGAAAAATAACAAAAGACAGGCAAAGGAGATCCTAAGAAGCCAAGAGGCAAAATGTCATCACATGCATTCTTTGTGCAAACTTGCCGGGAGGAACACAAGAAGCACCCAGATTCTTCAATCAACTTCTGAGTTTTCTAAGAAGTGCTCAGAGAGGTGGAAGACCGTGTCTGCTAAAGAGAAAGGAAAATTTGAAGATAGGGCCTGTTATGAAAGAGAAAGGAAAACCTATATCCCTCCTAAAGGGGAAACAAAAAAGAAGTTCAAGGATCCCAATGCACCCAAGAGGCCTCTGTCGGCCTTCTTTTGGTTCTATTCTGAGTATTGCCCCTAAATCAAAGGAGAACATCCTGGCCTGTCCATTGGTGATGTTGCAAAGAAACTGGGAGAGATGTAGAATCACACTGCTGCAGATGATAAGCAGCCTTATGAAAAGAAAGCTGCTAAGCGGAAGGAAAAATACAAAAGTATACTGCTGTCAACAGAGTTAAAGGAAACCCTGATGCAGCAAAAAAGGGAGTCCTCAAGGCTGAAAAAAGCAAGAAAAAGAAGGAAGAGGAGGAAGATGAAGAGGATGATGATGAATAAGTCCATTCTAGCACAGTTTTTTTCCTTTTTTCTAGCATTTAACACCCCTGCACACAACTAACTCCTTTTAAGGAAAAAAATTCAAATGTAAGGCTGTGTAAGATTTTTTTAAACTATACAGTGTCTTTTTTTTTTATAGTTAACACTCTACCAAATGTGTCTTTAGATAGCCCTGTCCTGGTGGTATTTTCAATAGCCACAAACCTTGCCTGGTACAATATGGGGGTTGTAAATGGGCATGGAATTTTAAAGCAGGTTCTTGTTGGGGCACATCACAAATTCGTTATATATGGGGGCAGTAGTTTTTCATCTTCAGTTGTGTCTGATGCAGCTTATACAAAATCATTATTGCTGTTAAATGAATACCACTCTGTAATTGCAAAAAAAAAAAAAAAAGTTGCAGCTGTTTTGTTGACATTCTGAATGCTTCTAAGAAAATAAAATTAGTAAAAAAAAAAGAAAAATTAATGGAAGAAAACCATTAAATGGAGAAACTTGCTCCTTCAGATTCACATTCTACACTTCTCCACCTTGCTCTGAGAGGCTGATGGACCGCACCACCTGGATCCTTTCTTCCCCAATTTAGCTAAAAAGAGTCAATGGCAAAGGAATGAAGGGCAAAAGGAGAACCAGGTCAAGGTACTTCCCTGGGCTCCCTAACTACTGTGCCCAGGTCACCCAGTGCTTTTCCTCTCCCAGGGCCTGTCAAGTGGACCTCTCCTATGGAGAGAGCCACAGCAATGTCTGGGTTCTGATAACCCTTGCAGCTCAGGCCCAGGCAGGCTGAAGGCATCTTGGTTTTGCTCAGTTGGCATGGTGTACCCTGCTGGTTTCCTGGTTTTCCTAAGCTTGTTCACACCTTTGTAAATAGGTGCCTCATTAACTCTAGTAAAATACTTCTGTTGTGTCAGTGGTGTCCTGCCAGGAAACTTCATCATAGGCCAGCTGGGTGCAGTGACAACAGCGCACACCTGTAATCCCAGGAATTTGGGAGGCTGAGGCAGGAGGATTGCAAGTTCAAGGCCAGCCTCAACTATTTGGTGAGCCCTAAGCAACTCAGACCCTGTCTCAAAAAAAAAAAAAATAAATAAATAAAATAAATAAATAAATAAATAAATAAAAAGGGCTGTGGGTGAGGCCCAGTGGTAAAGTCCCCTGGGTTCAATCCCCAGTACCAAACAAAGAAAACTTTATTATGATTTTCATTACATTTCATTTAATTTCTGGATCTGGGGACAAATGACAATTTTAAAATATGAAGTTTTCCTACCTATGAACATGTTATTTCCATTTATTTAAATAGGTCTTTTTTTCATTTCTTCAACTTTGTCTTATAAATTTCTTATGCAAGTTTTGCATTTTTTGAAAGCATCATTCCAGTTTCTTTGTGTTGTTGATAATTATTGCAAATAGGATCTTTTGTTCCTAGTGGGTTATTGTTGGCATGTAGTAATAATATCTAGCAATAATAAATAAAAGATAAAAAATTAATAAGAGATCTTGTTGAATTCTCTTATGAATTTTAATGGTTTGTTGATTCTCCTGAATTTTCTTTTTCTTTTCTTACAGTGCTGAAGACAGAACACAAGCACTTGTATACGCTAGGCAAGTACTCTAACACTTAGCTATACCGTCAGGCCAGTTTCTCTTAGATTTTCCATGTAGCAGATTACATCATGAGGTCATCCATGTCTCTTTCTTTCCAATTCTTATTTCTACCTCTGGTTCTTATTTCACTGCATTGGCTAGTACTTCCAGTATGATGCCAGACAGAAGTATTGTTAATGTTAAAACCAAGACACCATTAACAGCACTTGTCTCATTTCTCCTAGATTTCTCTTAAGTAAAACCACCCTAAACCCTATGGCTCGGTCTCCAGCTTTCTTTTGTCTTAAAGTTACTATATTCATATTAAAGTGCTCAGGAGTTACACTAGCCACACAGCAGTCCCAGTACCACTATGATACAGAAATGAGAAGACCTGATGATCTCAGGCTACGGTGAAACAGGCTTATGTGAGCGGGAGCCTTGGCATGGGTACAGCTCATTTAAACAACGAGGTTTAGCCAGTTCAATCAGTGGTTACGTGCAAACATCAATTCATTTACTAGAAATCACGAAGATGGTCACATCAAACAGCACATGATTTACTATTTCAGCTTTTGAAACTGGGGGGAAAACATGCAGAAAAGAAATAAACAGCTTTTTTTTTTTTAATGAATGTAATAACAGAAGAGTAATGAGGTTGGAAAACAGATGTGGACAAAGGGAAAGCTCGTGCTACAGTGTGGGCCACACAATCTGGAAAGGAATGATAAAAAAAAAAAACAACTTTACAAGCTGTTTTGAGTCTTGAATTAAAAGGAGTAATCAAGCAAGGCTGACTTATAAAGGGTCAGGGGGTGGCATCCTGCAGCAGAGACTAAGCAGAACTCCTTTTCCTTAACTGTCCCCTGCCCAGCGAAGTCTGGGAAGGAGGACTTTCTCGGTAGCAGCCTCTCTGAGCATATTCCTGGCTCAGTGTTTAAGAAGGGCCATCTAACCTCCTTCCCTGGCCATGCACTCCCCAGGAAGGGACTTCTCTAATGGGTTGGCCCTTTTCAGTCTGGCTTTAGTTTCTGGCTCTTTATATTCCAACCTGGACACCTCAGTTGACTTCTCTGACTTCCAGGTGAATGTGTCAAATGAGATAGATGTTCAAGGCTGGTTTGGGAGTACATGCACTCGTTAAGTAATTTCTTCGCGCACCTTTTTTTTTTCTTTTCTTTTCTTTTTTTAATTTTACCGTGTCTGCCTCCTAGAGCCAATCAGAATGTATATCAAATAGTCCCAATCAAAGCCTCACGGAACTGCTGTTGGTTTTTAACTGCAGCACTACGTATGTGGCAGAGCGACACTGAGGCATCAAGGCAGGGCACTGGTAAACAAGGGAAAGCCTGCTCCTGTTCCAAGGAGATTACCCGCACAAAGATCGTTTTCTTCTGCTCCTATGAGCATTGCTATTAATGGCGCTTTATGGTGCAGTTGTCAGACACTCATCAGTTTACCAAACTGTGTTAGTCTGTACAAAGTGTCTCCCAGAATGGAGCGGTGAGAAAGCAGTCTGCTCCTGTTGTCTGACTCGGCCTCTGAAAGCTTTCAAACTCAACTACTGAAGTCCAGCCAGCATCTAATTTTACCCGTGAGTTCCAGGAGAGAGTAAAGCTGGTGGGAAGATTACAGAGTTCCTTGAAGCTCTGACCTACAACAGGAAGAGAGTTGTCAGCCTTCATGTCTCTCACCCTAAATCCCAAGGAAAACAACAGTGGCAGGGCATTTTATAACACGTTCCCATTGTAAAATTGCATATTTCAGAAACATGACGCTGGCTCCCTCATTTTCCATAGACCTCGTGTCAGTATAAACAGATGACCTTAAATTGAGTATTTTTACTTAAGCTTTTCAATTCCAATTTGTCTAATGTACTTGGGTTTCTCTGGATTTTCTTGTAAAACTGTGGCCATCTACTGTTTTCAAATTGGCTAATGCCTCTACACATTCAGCTCAGATCCCTGAATTAATGTCCTGGGAATCTCTGGTAATGTTAGTGGGAAATACCACAGTGATTTCAGAGCTCCAGGGGCATTTTGAGTTTTCTGTAAACAGGGAGAAAATAGGGCTTTGAAGTTAAGCCTGGGCTTTGGTATTTAGTAACTGTTTACACCCTGGGCAAGTTACTTAATTTCTGCAATACTTATCTGTAAAATGGGTGTAATGACACCTATGTTAAAGGGCTGTTGTGAGGATTAACAGACAATCTAGGTGAAGCAATCTGTACCGTGCTTACCTCCCATGGCAGTTCAATAAATCATGGCCATTATTATCACCATCAAGTCAGCCCAAAGCGACAGAAAGCACAGTCACAGTCTTATTCATTAAAATGCCACAGAGTGATACTCTGTGGGCAAAAGATGACCTCAGGTGCCCCTAAAAGTGCTAAGAGGATCAGCCGACAGGAAAGCTGAAATGATAGCAAGTGTCTGGTGTCTAGGGAGATCTCCAATATGATTGTCCTAGGCCAGTAATGGACAAGGGCTCACTCTAAGGCTGGTGTCCTGGAACCAGAACATGAGCCTCATCTTGAAAGTAGGCTGATGAAAGGGAAAAAACAAGAGAACCAGCTCCCATGGCTGGAAAACGTAAATAGCTTCATTAAAATTCTTATGCTGACCAACTTCCTTTCTGGAGTTGCAGTTCACAGAGTTGCCAGTAACCTAAGAAAGGACCGTGACTTAGACAACCTCAGCTTCTCCAGCGTTAAACAAATCATCTGCTAATGTCCTCAACCCCTATGGATAGGAACTAGCAATTACTGTGCTATTAAATCCCAGAGCTGGATTCTAATAAGAAAGAACAAAGGACAAGCCATACTGGAACACTGACCATACTCTGGGTCATTATCTGGCTGAATTTCAGTGTTCTCAAATTCTGTGTGCTCTCTGTAAGACAGATCTACACAGATTTGTTCTCTGAGTTCTGCTTACTCTCCCCAGGCTCTTCAAAATAAAAAAGTAAGTAAAAGTAAATACCACATTAACTATAACAACTGTCCCCCAAGCATCTATAATGTACCAGGTACTATTTCTAAACTATCCCCATTCCTCTGGTAGTATAAGGAAACATTTTAAAAGGGATTCAGATACTGAAAAGCTCCTTTAGTATCCAATAGAGAATAACAAGTTTACTTCTGGCACTCAAACAAGCTGTTTAGGAGAGAAGGGCAGTGTGTACTTAGACCCTTGGGTTTAAGAAGGAAATTCATCTTTTAATCAGAAACCAAACAAGAATCCCCAAGAGCTCAAGGCTATAGCAACATCTGTCAGTTTAGAATGGATTAATAAAATTAAGAGGACGGTAAAATCTTATCTTGGGGGAATTACAAATACAAACCCATATGCTAGAGCAGGATGGAAGAGTCAGTTGTCGATATTCAGCTAGTGTTCTGTGGTTCCTCTGCAGAGTGACACCTGGCTTCCCTAGTAAGTTACAGAGAGTATATCCCCATCCCTGTTACGGGAGATCAGTCTACTAAAATCTATTATTAACAATTCTCTTCTTTAGAAGATCATAGCATAAGGAGTGAACATTATTCAACTTAATTCATTTTGTGTTATATCAAGGGAGTAATAAGGGAGGAAAGTGCTGGAAAGAGGAAGGGGACAGCATGTACAAAACTATGAAGGTAAAAGGCATGCTCAGGAGATGGCAAACAAATTTAGCATGTGCAAAGAGTTCATCTAAGGAAGAAGTGGGAGTCCAGGTAGAAAAGATCAGTTTGAGCCAAAGTGAAAGTGAGAAGAGAAAATTCTATTCACTGGATTCCTACTGAAGCTAGGCCCTCTGCTCCTGTGTCATTCAATACTCGGAAGGCCCTGTGTAGGCCTTGCCAGTCACATGTACACAGATGAAGAAACAGGCTAAGCAAAGGTCACGTAGCTATTGAAAAGCAGAGTCCTATTTTGAATTATTTGATTCATCCCAAATTCCACGTTCCTCCCACCATACGCTGTTACCTTAAACAAGAATTTAGTGAATTGAATTTCTGTTATTTGAAGGTTACAACATCATTAAACCTTTTGAGCAGAAAAATATTTTGACATGATCAAAACTTTTGATATTTTGGGATAAAGACTCTCTTGGGGCTGCTGAAGTACTCTGGTCCAAAGAAGGTGAGCTGGTAAGAAGTTATTCCTGAAGAAATGAGACTCATGGGTTGAATTTCAGAGTACTGTTCTTTACTAGCAATGTGATTTTTAGATTTTCTTTCTCTAAGCCTTCTCATTAAAATGAAGATGGCAATGCCCATCTCTCAGGTTTAGATTTAAAAGGAAATAATGTAGATGGAAAGGTTGTCAGTTAAAAGCACAATGTAAAATATTTGTCAAAATCCAAAAATCTTAATTTGGGTAGAGAAAATATTTCAAGGAGAATTTGAGTTCACTCCCAAGAATTTCACAGAGGAGTGTGTCTGTGAAGTAGGAAGGTCTACCCTTTAATGTGGGCGGCTCAGATGTCTGTAAGGGGCAGGGGCTGAGGCCTGAGAGTACTTTGGGTTCTTGTGCCAAGAGATACAAATATCCCCAAAGCCCTAGGTTCCTTTAGAAATTGTTATTTTTGTGTGTCCCTCTCTCCAGTTCACCTCTGCATCTCCCCTCTTCAACCCTGAGACTGAATGGCTTTAAAAACAAGAAACAGGCATCAACCTTTCACATTCAGCATTGCAGGGACAAAGGCATCTTTAAAAGAAAAGTAAAAAAAAGAAAGAAAAAGAAAAAGAGAGAGAGAGAGAGAGAAACTACCTCTTTGTTTGAAGTAGAAGGCTTAATGACCTTTGTAGTGTGGTCCATTTCAGGGTCACATTGAAGGTAAATGACACACTTTCGTGTTAAAAGGGAAGCCTCAGTTACATAAAGACATTGCTTTATTTGTCTTCTGATTACCCCAAGTGGGGGTGGGCAACATATACTAATTGTGGAAGGTTAAAAAAAAACAAAACGAATAAATAGGATACAATTATGATTTTAAGTTTCAGAAAATAACTCCTAAGTTGACCAGACTTCATATTGAGGGGAAAAGAGATAATGTGGCCTCTCCCATCCCTGATCTCCCATCTCTCCCATCTCTCCATCCCTGAAAATGTAGCCTCTCCCATCCCATCCCAAAAGCAAACTTGCACATAGTAGTTTGGCAAGAAAAGCATCAAGACCCCAAACCTCTTTAAGAATCCAACCCCATCCATTTGATAAAATAATAAGGTATCACTCACTGAACATCTCAACAAATTGCCAGGACATTACCACAAATAGCTCAGGATAAAGAAAGCTGTGGTAAGCCTCTTCTCCACATGAGCAGCTACATCAGAAATCCTTTAGTCTCTGAATCCTACTTTCAGTAAGGCCAGATGAAAAGAGTATAGAAGAGGCTTTCAAAGAATGAGGATTCAGATGAAAAAGCTTCATTCAATATCAATATGGCAATTATGCCATCTACCCAGGTAGAGGCAGGGGGCCACGTCTAATCTGGTTTCAGAGCTCACACCAACTCCAGAGGTGTGAGGATATCTCATGTGGTTCCAGAAAAGAATGGAAAGACTTATGGGTTCTGATGTTATTTAAGTCTCTGCTTCTTTGGGAGTCACCATCAATTTCTTATGATGCTTTTGAGAAACTACCAAATGAAGAAGAAACGTAGGAAGGAGAATGTGAAAACTAAAGACGGCATGTTCTGGAGATCTTGTGGAGGTTATATGGGGAAGAAGCTTGGGTACACTCTCCAGGTTCTCTTCTCCACTTTTGGGAACCTTGAGATAAGTAGTTACCTCTTGAGCTTTGGTTCTGCTTTTTGGCAAATTAGGAATGAATTAGCTGGGAATGGTGTTTTTTGGACAAGCACAAGAACAGGGGAAAATGTTGATATTTTCATCTGACTCTACAGTGGAGATGAGGATGGAGAATCTGTTCCAATCTCTGGAAGCTTGGGAAAGAGCAACATCTGAAACTTCAATAAGTCATTGTGCTCTTTCTTTGACAATTAACAGCTCCTTGAAATTTTGCCTTAGTGCTTTCAGAACAAATTGAGATTAATGAAACCAGAGGCCCACAGAGGAAGGTACCAGAAAAGGAAAGTGAGATGCCATAACAGGCTGTTTCAATGGCAGTACCACAATTTAACAGTTTAAAGGCAAAAAAAGCTAAAATGTTCTCATTGAAGTTCAGATGAATTTACATTTGATTTGTCTAGGTAATAATGGTTTTGTTGTTAGAGGACTGTTAGTATGACAGAACTTTTCAGAAACTAAACACTGTACTTATTGGCTACTTAAAACAATGTAAATTTTCTAATCTTAAACTTGATCAATCATTTTAGGAAAACTGATTAGACGCTAGGGCAAAGGAGAGAGAAGAGCTCACAGAAAGACAATTGAGGTATCAGCTAAGACAGAAGTTTTACTTTCTAAACCAGTGAGTCTTATGTTGAGAGAGAAATGTGCTTGTCATAATTGCTTAAGCAGCTCAGTGAGTCTTCTTCAGAGAGGAAGCATGGGAAGCCTGGGCAGACCCTGCTGTGGGGATGCAGAGCGGCCCAGCAGGCTTACATCTCCTCAAGCTCTTAAATAAGAAACATTCACTGAACTTTTATAGGAGACCATTCTCTAATAACACCCAAGGAAGGAGGCTGGCTCTCTTGAATTTTTCCTCAGGGTTATCTCCATGGGGACTAAGGAACACGGTCACAACTGGGGTTTTAAATAGGGTCCCAGTGGGCCCAAGGTAGAAGAAAGGCTAAAGGATTTAGGTCTTACTGGTGTAATCCTAAAGCTCTTTCTCCTCCAGTGTTCCTTTTATATGTAAATTAGACAAGCTCTTCATTCGTTACCAAGTTAGACTGGCAGGATGTAAGGTAAGTCTCCATCTTTCTGACCCTCAGTTTTCTCAGGAGGAACTGAGGAGACCCAACTCTAACACACACTTACTCATTCATCTCTAAAGATTCTTTCAGCAGCCCGGCGTGGTGGCGTACGCCTGTAATCCAAGCGACTTGGGAGGCTGAGTCAGGAGGATCACGAGTTCAAAGCCAGCCTCAGCAACTTAGCGAGGCCCTTAGCAACTCAGTGAGACCCTGTCTCTAAATAAAATACAAAATAGGGCTGGGGATGTGGCTCAGTGGCCGAGTGTCCCTGAGTTCAATCCCTGGTTCCAAAAAAAAAAAAAAAAAAAGATTCTTTCAGCTAAAAGTACAAAGTTAGCAAAGCAAAACAAAGAGTAATAAGGACACCAACAAACCACCCTGAATCTCAGCTGGAATTCCACGAGACAGGACCTCAGGCAGCACTGGCCCATCATGGGCATTGGTGGCTCTTCATCCCCCCAACTCTGCCCTGCTTCAGTACTGGATCTGACAGTCTGCTGGTGACAGACTCACACCACATACCCTAAGGCTAAATTCCTGAGGGCCACACTCCCAATGTGGAACCCAGCAATAACAGGAGCAGTAATAATAACAAAATGATAGTATAATGCTAATGCTACTATTATGGATGATGATAACTAAAAACATTTTCAAGCCCTTCTTACATACCAGGCACTGTTATACATAGTTATTTAATAAGTCCTTACGAAGATTATGAAGTAGACATTGATACAATTTCCATTTTGCAGATAAAGAAATTGAGAGCCGGGCGCAGTGGCGCACGCCTGTAATCCCAGCACTTGGGAGGCTGAGACAGGAGGATCTTGAGTTCAAAGCCATCCTCAGCAACTTAGCGAGGCCCTAAGCAACTCAGTGAGACCCTGTCTCTAAATAAAATACAAAATAGGGCTGGGGATGTGGCTCAGTGGTGGAGTGCCCCTGGGTTCAATCCCCAGTACCAAAAAAAAAAAAAAAGAAAAGAAAAAAAGAAAAGAAATTAAGGCTGGGACACAAAACAATTAGGCAGGTAGCAGGAACAAACAAGAGTAGCAGATCACTCCATAGTCTCCCACAGCCAAAATACAAGGGGGAGAGGACCCCCAAATAATGCAGCTGGCCTCAAAGGACAAGACGGTGCTCCTTAGACACAAGGGTCACAGCGCTCCTTAGACACTCAGTGAGGTAGGAACCAGTGGGTTTACTGAGAGCTGAGAGAGAGACAGACTCCACAACTGGTTCTACCACTACAGGGATAGGGGCAGGTCAACTTCCTCGTCTCTAAGACAAGGGCAGAGGATGAGATAGCCTTTAAAGGCCTTCTCACCTCTGACACTCAACATGAGGGGCCATGTTCCATAAGGATTCAACAACCGTTTAATTCCCAGGCTTTTTTTTTTAAGTTCTTCATTTCTATTTTAAAAAATTGCATGTTCCCGTGGCCCTGGAATGCCTGCCTCCGGCCCCTCTGGAGTCCTGGGTTATGTGAAAGCAGCCGTGCCAAGCTGGTCCATGGGCGGGGCTGAGCCTTCCTGGCTGGCTTGTGACATGCTCCTGACGTACTGTGTGGTCAAGGAGCTGGAACTGGGGGGGCTGAACAAGGGCCAAGCCTTGCACTTCAGCTTCCTGACCTGGCAGCCATTCAGAGAGACCCTGCTAAGTGCTATTTCCTAAATACACTCTCTTTTCATAACAATCTTACCACATTGCTTTCCTTTACAAGCGCTCTTAAAAAAGGGAACTGGACTCCTTCTGGTTAATCTACACAGACTACATTTGGAAACCATCAGAAACTGAACTCTAAACAAAACGTTATTAATGTGTTGTAATCTGCCCTCTATGTTGCAGATGAAAAGAAAATGTTTTATAGTTTCAGAGCATACGTTTTAATTGCCTTTTAAGAGTGCATATACTTTTAGTACTTCATGTTATAAAACTGTAGTATCTGTTTCTTGATAACTGCTGAGTGATCTCAGCTATTTTTATTAGGTTTTTTTTCTTATCCTTCTCTCCCTTTCTCTCCTAAACTGCCACCCATGTAAAGTTCCTTTAGATCAAGCTTGATATAGGGCTCGCGATTTGGGGATCTTCATTATAAAGAGCTTCTTTACAACCTCTACCTCACTATAAAACACGTGTGCCTGAAAACAAGTTCTATAAACAAAGATGGAGTGGGTGGCTTTGTCTAATAATCCAGTAGAGCTGGGAACCCAGCAGTCTAGCCTTTCCCCAGTTGCTATTGCTTTTTTATGGGGGCCAGATGACCTGCTGAGATCTGATGCTCTTGCTACTTTTCTCAACTGTACAGCCTTGCCCCAAGAGACTAACATATCAGTCATCAACCCAGAGGTTTCAAGGGCAGAGTCTTGGATGCACCAGGATCCAGTCTTTTTTCCACAATGAATCCCAAATTCATTAGAATCAGACCTAGAGTTCACAAACTCTCCACCAGCTTGTCACCAGGCTGATAAATCCCTGGAAGGCAGGTCACTTGAGAGTCCACAGGGTTTGAGGGCTCTACTGTCTCACCTTCTAGTTGGGTCAGTAGTGCCCAGTTCTTGTTCTAGAGATATAAGACTGTTGAACTGAAGTAGCCTTTTAGGGGTCAAGGTTTTTAGGGGCAGGGCCAGGAGGATGAGGGTGTTGGGTCATCTGAATTCTGGGCTAGGAGGAAGCAGTGGCATTGGACACTGGTCTCCTGAGTAGTCCATGATATTAGGTCTTGCCATCGATACGAAGCGAATCACATATCATAAAACCTTTCTGGGCTTATCCAGTATAAGATAGTGTTCATGGATGCCCTGGACCAGAGGGGCTCCAGAGAGATAATCTGGCTTATCACTCATTTTCAGGCGAAGAAGTTGAAGTCGAGATGGGCAGTGACTTGCCCGAAGCCTGATCTCTAGGTGTCTATACTGGCTCTTCACCACACCTGGGACATGTACATGAGTTAATCACTGACAGGAAGGCCCCTCAGTTGTCTGAAAATGGGAGACTGTCCCTTTAATTCCAGTTTCTTTTTGGAGATAGCCATCTTCCTTATCTCAAACATTAACTCAAATGTTTCTTATGATGTCTCCAGTGCTTCCCTAATGCCTTCATGACTCACTGGATATTATAGCTTGATGGAGTACAGAGAGGTGCTCAGTTACAACTGTAGTTTCTAAAGCAATGTTTCATGAAAAACAAGCCATTCTCTCAGCCTTCTTCCATCTTACATGACATATCAAGAATTCTTCCAAGGACTCAGCAGGCCCAGTTTTCACAATGCATCTGAACTTCCATTGTGTGAAGGAGAACTTGTTTGTTCATAAATCTCCCTCTTACATTTAAAATTACTAGAATTCAGATTTTAAATTAGACTTTCCCCCTGCCCTTTTAATAACCTTGTACTTCATATATGTGCAGAGGAGGTCTTATGTTTGTTAAACCACATATAGTCATTAATGCAAAACTCTTATGGCCCCAGGGTATGAACTTCTTCTAAACTTCCCCCTAACAAACCTTGAGGAAAGGGCTTGATGTCTCAGACCTTCCCTCTAGAAAAGCAGGGCCATTTTATAACCTCTGCTAGTTCTATAATGGCTGCTCTTTTCTGATCCTCTATATGTCTGCCTCATATACATTTTCTGATTTTTAATCTTTGGGGTGGGTGACATTTTAACACCTTAAGAAATCATCTTTAAAAGTTTCAAATGCGATTGGGTCATTTTTGTATTCTATGAGTTTTTTGTTGTTGTTGTTTGTTTGTTTGTGTTTGGGAGATGGGGGTCTCCCATTATGTTGCCGAGGCTGCCCTTGAACTTGTGATCCTCCTTCCTCAGCCTCTTGAGCAGCTGTGCACAGGTGTGCACCATTGTTCCTGGCTCTTTATTCTGAGTCTATGAGCTAGACACAGAAAGTCTTTCTCCCTTTTGACAGATGACAGGTTAAAGGATAGCGATTATAAAAATATTGGGCAGACAGCAGCTACCTAAACATCCCTGGGAATAACTCTTGCTAACATCATCTTATAAACCCTTGTAAAAAATTCTGCAGAATTCTCTTTGGAGATTCCTGAAACAATACGGGGTGGGGGTTCCCTTATACCAGCTGAGGGAAAACCCTTCATTTTAGAACCTTTAGGTTAATTGATGCTCCTAAACAAACTGTTTCTTTAGCCAGTCACACAGTTCTATGTTGGCACACTACAGAGAGGTCTGCTGGAGAGATCTCTTGCCTGAAGACTTCAGCAATACAGCTCCGTGGGTGTGTTTCATGACCTTTTGTGCTAGTAAATAAGCCTTTGGAGGATTAAAATTAACTTTTCTCATCCTAGTTTAGGAGTGCTTTGCTCTGGGAACATCAAAAAAGGGACAGGCCTGAGCCAAATACCAGTCTAGCAGTGGTGATACTGCTTTCAAGGCCCTATTAAAAAATTTGCAGGAGTATTAATATTAATCTAAACACAGTCCTCTGTTTGGGTTCAAAGAATGGAGTTTTATGATCCTGCCATTTGCAAGTGTACTACTTCTTGAAGCTACTCCCAGTGGTCTGATGTGTTAAAAGTGAATATACTTCTTCAAATTTCTTGATCTATAGGTCTAAAAGTAGGTGCTCACCTTGTCCTATGTTCCTAATATGGACCACATAGAATATTCAATGAAGTCCTGGTATCACATTTGGTAGGAGTCTTAAAATCAGGCTATCAGGATTGGTCATCTGCCTGCCACCAAGCTGGCTAGATAAATTCCCACAGAGACACACTTGTGGGATGATTATTCAGGACTGAGGTCACTGCTACTTCCTCCCTGCTGAGGAAGAACAAACCAGGAAAATTCTTACCACATGACCTTTACCCTCTGATCTTATATCTTATTCTTCCTTGCAAGGCCAGAGGCTCTGTGGGAATTCATGCCAGGCTGGGGCTCAGACTGTCAGCGCTGATATCTTTATAAGATGTTTTTTTCTGAAAGGTCCTGGGAAATAGGCTACAACACTAACAGAGATGGTCCTTTAAAGTTTTACCTTTTTTTATTTTTATTTTTTTAAGTATCAGCTACAACTCACACACCTATTCCTTTACCTATGACAAGGAATAGAGGGAAAAATTGAGTTATATCATCCAATCCAACTCAGACCTTTTAGTACTTCATTTTCAGAAGGACTCAAACTGGGTCCCATCTACAAAGAGATGAAATCATCAGAGGCTCTCTTTGAGGCCTTAAGGGGGAAAAGATTCAAGAAGTGCCCAGAAAGGCAGAAAGCTCTCCAAAAGAAGCTAATTCAAAAGAGATTTCCAAATCAACATCCAAACCAAAGAGATGTGGAAAAATTCAGAAAAACATCCTAACAAAACACCCCAACAAAGTATCCTAACTCCTTTTTGTGAACCCACAACTGGTAGGAGCAAAGTTCCAGAGTGACAGCCTTTAAAGCAGCAAGTTGCAGCCACAAGTGTGGTTGCTCTTCCAACATTATTTTCTTTGGAAAATTACATGAGTGGGTAGGGAAGTGAACCCAAGAGGACTGTAGTTTAAAGTCCTGAGGCCTGGGAAGCAAGATGCATGGAACCCAGAGGTGGGACCGATGGTGGACAGGAGAAACCTAGCATTATTGCACAAAGTGGCTAAGATCTCCAGCCACTCATCAGGTAGAGTATGCTGCTCTCTATTTGCAAAACTGCTCAATAAAATTTTACTGCCAAGGCAAAAGGAGAAACATCTGCTCTAGTCAAGAGCAGCTGTGGTCAGCAATAAGGCACTTGGCACATGGTCAATGCTGTTCTTGCTGGTAGGTGGTATTGTGGTCACCAGTAATTACTTTGGAGAATTTCATGGAGTCAAGGATAACTAAATGGACAAAGAACATTTTATTTTAGTTTCTATCTTTAGCCCATAAGCAAAACTCATGACATGTTGTATAGAAATCAGAATCTCAATGCAGTTCATATTTTTCACAGAACTCTTTACCTTAAAGACAAGAAATCCTTAATGTAAGTATTTCAAACAATATGTGCTTGACAATTGACCTCTTCACTCATTTCTTTTCCTTCCTTCTTTTGCATTACTGGGGATTGAACCCAGGGATGCTCTATCATGGTGCTACCTGCCCAGTTCTTTTTAAATCCTTTGGTTTTGAGATATGGTGTTGCTAAGTTGCTAAGGCTGGACTTGAACCTGCAATGTTCCTGCTTCAGAATTAAAAAACTGCTGGGATGACAGGCATGTGCCACCACACCAGACTCTACTCATCATTTCTGATTGAGCAGTTTCTGTAGATTGCATTAGTTTTTAGGTGTTTTCCTATTAAAAGATATGTTATAGACTACAATAAAGAAAATGTGCTAATTATATTTAACAAATCAATAAATGGTTCAAGTTTTATAAAACCTCATCTTGAAATCTATATGATAGCTTCAAAGTTGAATAATTCTACACTGAGTCAGAATTGGGTTGTAAATAAAAATCTGCTTAATGTATTCAGTCATGATAATTTTTTATGGAATGATGACTGTCAGAAAGTAGCAGTTAAATTAATATACACTGTACTTAAAAAATTAAACACTTGGGAAATAACCTTTCCAGCCACTGGAAAATGACAAAGTCTAAGACATTTCAATCAAGTTAATTTCAGTATCAAAGCAATGCATTTTTCCCACCAGAAACTATATGAAAAAACAAATTAAACAAAATGGGTCTCTGAATGATGGGCTATCAAACTCAAGGAAAACGTCATGATTGCTTGTCAATTAGGTTATTCCACATACGCAGTCTTAAAGGCAAAACGAGCCACATTCATTCTAAATCATGTCAAGGCCGAAGGGTTGATACTGTATTAAAACTGAAAGCATGGGGCTGCAGAAGCTTGCTTGGTATGCTCAAGGCCCTGGGTTCTATTCCTAGTGCTGCAAAACCAGAACAAGTGTCTTAAAAGGAAACTATGATTTGCATTTTTAAAAAGAAAAGGAAATTCATTCATTCTCTCTCTCTCTCTCTCTCTCTCTCTCTCTCTCTCTCTCTCTCTCCCTCCCTCCCCCTCTCTCTCTGTTGCCTGGGCTAGCCTCAAACTTCTGGGCTTAAGCTATCCTCTTGCCTCAGTCTCCTGAATAGGTGTGGCTAATAATGCACACCCCTATGCCTGGTTCAGAAAAGCCCTTACCAAGAGAGTTAACCAGCAGCAAAGGTATGATTCAGGTATACATACTACCATGAGGCCAAACAGGTAAGCCATGCCCAGAACTTTATTGGATCTGCTATCCCTAGTTACTAGAACACTGGGGCTCCTGGGACACTTAGAAGAGACCTAGGGGAACCACTTCAACCTGTTTTAAACCTGTTGCTGGCTTGACCATCTCTAGAATGCTACCTTAGACAGATCAGGTCTAGGGTCATGATGGTTACAGGACTCTCTGGATGAAAAAGAATCCTTGCCAATATGTGAGGCAGGCCAAATCTGAAATGTTAGAGAGCCAGAATTCTAAGTCCCAGTCCTCTCAATCACCATGGGACTCAGGTGAGTCATTTGAACCCTCAGGGCTTCAGTTTTTCTCACTTGTCAGAAGAGAAACCTTCCAGGTTTAACCTTATGCTGTGTCCACAAAGAATGTCCCCTAGACTCTAAGGAGCTGCCCTGTCAGCTCCATGGCCCTGGTGACTTTGCAGAAGGCAGGAAAAAGGCACAAACAATCTCCTGTTGAGACAGCATGGCCATGAAACAGAAGGACTAACTAAGGTGCCCCTGAGGAACTGCCTGGCTTTTTTTTTTTTTTTTTTTTTTGGTACCAGGGATTGAACCCAGGGGCGCTCTACCACTGAGCCACCTCCTCAGCCCTTTTTTCATATTTTTATTTAGAGACAGGGTCTTGCTAAGTTGCTGAGGCTGAATTCATGATTCTCCTGCCTCAGTCTCCCAAGCCACTGGGATGACAGGCATGTGTCACTGTGCCCAGCCTGAGGGGCTGCTTTCTTATGGGAGCCCAACATCTCATGGTTGCGAGGCTGTCATCTGAAACCACAGGGAAGTACGTCAACAACTGATTTGTACATATGAAAATTTTCTACCAGGGAGAAAAACTGACACCAGATTGTTTGGGGACAATTTTTCACATTTAAAATAAGAAATTTTATATGGGTCGAAAATATTTGATTAAGGACTGGGGCTGCAGTTCAGTGACAGAGCACTTGCCTCGCATGTGTGAGGCACTGGGTTCCATCCTTAGCACCACATAAAAATAAATAAATAAAATAATTGTTAAAAATACTGATTAAATACTACCTAAAATTACAGTCTGTTATACTACATTTAGAAAGATAAATAGTGAAATTAAAAATTATGTAATTGTAGTTAAATCTTAAAAAATAGGGGCTGGGGCTGTAGCTCAGTGGTAGAGCACTTGCCTAGCATGTGTGAGGCACTGGGTTTGATTCTCAGCACCACATATAAATAAATAAATAAAATAAAGGCATTGTGTCCATTAAAAAAAAATTGTTACTTCCCTATATATCTCATTTTTTTCTTTTGTTCTTTTTTATCTCTATTTTCTTTTTATGTATCTCATTTTTTAAAATGTGGAATAAATGAAACATGAGACATAGACTCTTTTTAACACCAAAGTAAAACCCATTTTTAATTCTTTATTTTGAGACAGGATCTTACTAAGTTGCTGAGACTGACCTTGAACTTGGGATAATCCTGCCTCAGTCTCTGAGTTACTGGTATTACAGGAGTTCAGCACCACACCTGGCTGGTTTTCATTGACTTCTAGTCACCCGTTTACAAACTCATGCCTTTCCTCATGTTATTTACTTAGAATGAATAGATTTTCCTTATTATTACTATTTTTAATCAATTGAAAACTTATTTGTCTTTTAAGAACACTACCTTTTAGCAGGATGCAGTAGCATACACCTATAATCCCAGTTACTTGGGAGACTGAGGTAGGTGGATCCAAGTATAAGACTAGCCTCAGGAACTTAGTGAGATCCTGTCTCAAAATTAAATTAAATTAAAAAGGGCTGAGGATGTAACTCAGTGGTAGAGCGCTTGCCTAATGAGGCCCTGAGTTCAATCCCCTTTACCACAAACAAAACAAAAACACTACCTTTTAAGACTGTCAAAACAAATCTAAAGATGGAATAGTATGCACCCCTTAATACTGATGTTGTAAAATAGTGGTTAACTTTGGTTAATGAAATTATGAATGATTTTAATTTCCTTCTTTTTGACTCTATGTTTTCTTGATTTTCCTATAATAAATGTTACTTAAATTAAAAAAAGTTTAAAAATACTTTAAATCAACATACTATTTTTTAGAGCTTAAAGTAATTAGCATGTTAAAACATCCTTCAGCTATATAATATAGTTATGTGATTATTTTTCTTGTTGTCTCTAGCAGTGACTTACTCCAAGACAGCTATTTCAGGCAGGGAATGGAAACTTCATGAAGGAAACATATCATGATTCCGAATGTTATGATAACTGTGCTTACTCTAGGCTCAATCAAACAGCTCTCATGTCCAAGTTTTCCTAAATTGCCTCTAGATTTCTTGAGATACAAGTATGGAAAAGACCTAGTCAGTGTGACCTAGACAAGACGTACTCAAATTTTGAATCAAAAAGTGAATTCATCCATCTCTGAATTTGGATCTGGGCCCATTCCTGGTGGTTTGTCATATAACGTAATTCCTTAATTAACAAGTAGTTTATTAAGAATGTGACACTAGTGCTGGGGATCTAGCTCAGTTGGTAGAATGCCTGCCTTGCAAGCACAAGGCCCTGGGTTCAATACCCAGCACTGCGGGGGGAAAAAAAAAAAGAATGTGACACTAATAACTCATGGTAGAATGCAAGAGATTAGACATGAAGTTCTCAATAAAAATGAAATTGGGTTCTTATCTCGTACTACACACAAAAAGCAACTCGAACTGTAAGATTTTAACATATGACTAGAAACATAAAACTCCAAAAAGAAAACGTAGAGAAAAAGCTTCTTGACACTGTCCCAGCAATGATATCTTGGATATGACATCAAAGGCACAGGTGACAGAAGCAAAAATAGACACCCCCTCCCAAAAGTTTTACATTAGCAAAGCAAGTAATCAACAAAATGAAAAGGCAACCTATAGAATGGAAGAAAATATTTGCAAACCAACTATATGATAAAAGTTTAACATAAAAACCACCTACAATTCAAGAGTGAAAAAAATAAAGAACCTCATTAAAAATGAACAAAGGAACCAAGTAGACATTTTTCCAAAAACTGAAACTGTCAAACAGGTATTATGAAAAAAGCAGCTCATTATCACGAATCATCAGAGAAATGCAAATCAAAACCACAAGGAGACATCACCTCACACATTAGGATGACTACCATCAAGAGAAAAAAAAAAGATTACAAATATTGGTGAGAAAAGGAAATCGCTGTACAGGGCTGGTGGGAAGGCAAACTGGTACAGCCACTGTAGAAAACAATATGGAGGAAACTCAAAAAATGTTTTGTAATTAATAATACAACCACCATATGACTGTGCAATCTGATTTCATGGTATACAGCCAAAGAAATTAAAATCTGGAATTTTTTCTTTTTTTTGGCAGGGGGAGGTACTAAGGATTGAACTCAGGGGAACTCAACCACTGAGCCACATCCCCAGCCCTATTTTGTATTTTGAGACAGGGTCTCACTGAGTTGCTTAGCACCTTGCTTTTGCTGAAGCTGGCTTTGAACTCACAATCCTCTTGCCTCAGCCTCCCAAGCCACTGGGATTACAGGCGTGTGCCACTGCGCCCAGTTAAAATCTGAATGTTTATTATTATTTTTTATTAAAATATCCAAATAAAATTTACTGTAACTTTTGTAGAATTTGATTTGTGCTACAAGACATGTTGCATAGGAAACTATTTAAAGTTCCTGAGGGAAAAAACATCCATGGTTTAAGGTGCAACTGGTTTTTCTTCTTTGGGGAAAAGGTGAGAGGTGATCTCTGAGCAAATGAAGGCAAGGAGTGGAGAGGCAGAACATAAGGTCATTCTGTGCGACAACTGGTGGGTTGTGTGGTTCGATTCTTGCAGCATAAAGTATGCAGTGTTTGAAATCTGGATCTTGAAGGACATCTATCTGCACTCCCATTTTCACTATAGCATCAGTCGTAGAAATCAAGATGTGGAAGCAAAGTAAAGGCCCATCAGTAGAGGAATGGATAAAGAAAATGTGGTACATATATACAATGGAATATAACCCGGCCCTGAAAACAAAATCCTGCTATTTATGACAACAGGAGTGAACCAGGTAGACACTGCTAAGTGAAGTAGGACTGTTAGAGAGAGATTAACACTGCATGATGCTACTTACATAATAAATCTAAAATAGCCAGTCTCATGCAATACAAAACAGAATGGGGACTGCCAGGGACTGGGAGAAGCGGGGGGGGGGGGGGGGGGAGTTATTAATTAAAGGGTACAAAGTTTTCATTATAAAAGATGAGTAAGTCCTACTGTACAATATGGCTACCATTAACAATGCTGTATTATATATTGACAAATTTTTCACAAAGGGTATATCTTATAAGTTTGTTTTGTTTTGTTTTGTTTTGTTTTAATACTAGGGAATTGAACTCAGGGGTGCTTAACATCTGAGTCACATCCCCAGCCCATTTTTATTTTTTAATTTTGAGACAATGTCTCACTAAGTTGCTGAGACTGTCCTGGAACTTTGATCCTTCTGCTTCAACCTCCCAAACTGCTGGGATTACAGGCCTGTGCCCCCACGCCCAGCACAGTAAACGTTCTTATCACAAATATATATATAATAAAGAAAGGCAGGAGGAAACTTAGATGTGATGGACAGATTCTGATACAAATTTTGGTGATGGTTTCATGGATATACATTTATCTTCAAATTCATCCAGTTGTATACATTAAATATGTACAACTTTTGTATTTCAATCACACCTCAATAAATTGGTGGGTGTTACGCTTTTTTTGTTTTGTATTAAAGGTCCGTTTGGGAGAAATCAAGGTTAACTCATGAAGACAATGAACAAGGTAATCTTTACAGACTTGGGATCAACTGTGATCACTGTTCCCTCAACTCAACATTGCCTAAGAAAAGTAGGATAAACTTAGCTAACCAAAAAGCAGACTGACTTATAGAAGAGAGACAACCCTGAATGTAAATTTTTTCTTAGTTTCTGATTCCAGGCTATTTGCATCTCATGAGATTATTAACTATAGGTTTGGTTATAGTTTTTTGGCAAATTTGCATTCAGTAATATCCTTCTAAATGGTCTGGGAATCCAGGTGAGTCAGGGAGAAAGGTCTTGTCATATCTAAAGCATCTGAGAGGAGGGTAAGAACCCTAGTGACATGGTCTCAAGTAGACTTGAAAGTTTCTCAAACACCACTGTACACATCTTCCTGTGTCTTAAAGGTGTAGTGATTTGGCAAAGGTCAACCAAGGCATGTCCAATGTTCTCCTCTGGGTTAGATTCTGATTCTCACACTGTCATCCTCATGTTCTTGGCTTCTTTCTCTTAGATAACAAGAATCATTTCTGGTTATATATATATACATATATATATATAAATATATATATTTATTTATTACTGGGAAACTATTCCCCTTTAATAAACAAACAAAAAAAAACTGCATCTAGCTTTTAGTTTCTCAGAAAAGTTAAGGATTTATTCAACAAACCTTTTTCTCTGTGTTAAATGCTGTTAGTTGGGGGAAAGCATTAGTACAGTTTTTAACTGGTTTTAGCATTGAGCTATTATATTATTAGGCTTATTTTTCTTTTCATTCTCTTCCGTCATTAGCATAAACAGTTGGCTAAGTCGTTGTGTGTGTATGATTTAAATCATGGCATGAAACAAGAAGTAGAGAACCCAGAGCCAAAGGGAAATGCAGGCTCTGATCCTACAGGCTCCCTTGCTGGCTCTGCCACTCGCTGAGCCACACACGAACCCACGGATCAGTAGTAACAACAAATTCCTTGACTGTTGGAATTACGTTCAATAGTCAAGCCTTTAATACTAAATCCACCAATCCAGATCCATTTGCCTACTGTACTGAAGGTCCCCCACCCACCCAAAGATGGCCTAACTGAAGTGTAATTGCTTGTTGAACTCCTCTGTAGGGTAAGGGATGGAGAGTAAGGATTGAGGGGAAAGGGACAGAAGATTCTCATGGCAAGAAATTTTAATGCCCAAACAAAGGAAAATTCCCAAGTATGGGTGGCATATTGAAATCTAATCAAATGTCTAAACTATTTTTACATTTGACTTCATCAAAAATCATTTTAAGAATAACAACCCTTGGTATCTTTTAAGAATGCTTTTTTGATGGGGGCGTAGTTTAGTTAAAATAAACTTCAGTGTGTTGGAAGGAAATTTAAAAGAAATGAGCCCTTTAATTATGGGGCTTAATTACTTCCTAGAATATATATACTAAAGCTTAAAACTCTCTTAAAAAAAAAAAACCAACATAGGGTCTCCCTATGTTGCCTAGGTTGGCCCCCATTCCTGGGCTCAAGTGATCCTCCTGCGTCAGCCTCCAAAGTAGCTGAGACTATAGGTGTGCACTATGGTGCCCAGCTAAAGCTGATAAGACTTAAATAAATTTCAGCTCCATTTATTTTTTTAATATCATATATAGAGAAAAGAATATGGATTGAGTCAGAAAAACCTGGGTTCAAAGTCTGACCCTACCACTTACCTTCTCATAGGCTCAGTGTTTTGTTTTGTTTTGTTTTGTTTTAAATCTGTGAAAGAAAAATATTATTCTACCTGACAGGATTATTGTAAGGTTAAGAAATTATATCCATGAAGTGCCTCTGGGAGTGCCACTCACGGAGCAGGGGTTAGGTGAGTGGCCGCTCCTGCTGTGGCTGTCGCTGTTTGAGGTGGCATGGTTACAGACCCCGACACCCACAAGATGCTTTACCTACACCAGCTGCCACCAGGAGAATGCAACTGCCCATACAGAAAACCCCAACCAAAATATTTCATACACACATATCTAAAATGTAAGCATGAGACTTTTAGGACCAGAACCTCCAACAAAACAGTTACAGCTTCACATACCTGAGTGTACTTTTAAAAAAATATATTCACATTTAAAAGGTCAAGTTGTAAAGCCATTTGATTAAAATAGTAATAGAAGAGTAAACATTAACTCACAATTTCTCCTTTGGTCTTTACTATTCCAAGTAGTATCACCCCCAGAATTAGTTGCACCTTAAGACATTTTAGGATTATCTTGATTAAAATCTTTGAGTTCTTAATTTTAAGTAGGAAAAAGCTAATCTCTGAAAGCCAAGTTTAATACTTTTAGCATGATCTAGATCTTAACAGTTGCATGTTATCCTCTGCTACGCCTGAAACAGTAACGCACTGAAACATGATCAGCCAGAGTAAATGAAGCCCTCTCTTTATATTAATCTTAGAGTCACCGATAAAATGCAAATGATTAACATCAGAGAGGGAGATTTGCTCATCATTATCCCACCAAATTTCCAAAAGCATCTAAGTTAAACCTTATCTCTAGAATTTCAACAGATTTCCCAAAGATTTCAGAGCTGTTAGAGGCTTTGTAAACTGAATAAAATAAAACAAACCCCCAAACCCAAAACTAAATATCTGTAGAACTAATGCCAGCATTTCAAACCCAGGCTTTCCTCTTTCCTCTTGGGTAGATCATTGTCTCCGATGGTCTGGCTATTGAAACTATAATCTCCTCTCCAAATTCAATATGCAGATAATCTGTCTTAGGTTAAATAAAGATGTTGGTGCTAAGTAACTCCTACGGTCTGTACTGTGGTAACCTGCTAGTTTATTCATTTGTACCTTTTCATTTCAAAAACAGGCAGACTATAGCAGAACTCAAGAACTGGAAACCCCAACCCATTTGCTGTGCAGAGGAGAAACTGGCACAGAGATATGCTGTATTGCTTCTATTGCTAAAAATATCCACTAATAAATTTAAAAACCTTAAGTTTCCAAGCATTTGGATTTCTTATTTGCTTGTCTGGACTATCTGCAATATCCATTTCGAGTTTTGCTATTTCTAGCCATGAAGCCATCACAGGAGGTTGGCCTCAGGGCCCCGAGAGGAAATCTGGCTTCCACCTCTGGGACACACGTTTCAGTGCTTATGTCTGTCTGACCCTGCCAATCACCCCTCCCAGAAGCCACAAGCCTGGCTTACAATAACAGAGTATATCAAAGAGGACAGGAAAGAAAACAAGACAGTGGCAAGGTCAGCAGAGGATAAGAATACGGTGAAGATACCCTGTGGAAACCGGGAAACAGAGAGCAGTGTACTAATGGTATCGAATGTGTTTCTCAGAAAAGGGAACACAAAAAACACGAGACCCGCCAGCAGGCTCTGTACTTCCATAAAATCACTGTCAGAAGCAACTACGAGAGCAGACTGTCCTGGTTTGAGGGAACTGGTCAAAAAGAAATACTCTTATTCCTTGGAACTTATTGTAAACCACATGTTTACACCAATGCAGGGCGATACTGACTGTAACTGTATTTTCTCCAAGACAGAAATCATTCATGTAAAGTAATTTTCTTACCATACCATCCAACTCAGGAATAGTGGTGATCCATTAGGAAGTGGCCATAAAAAAATGTGCCTAATCCACTCTGCCTTATGATCATAAAGTCAGCAAATTTAAAGGAACAGAGAGTAGTATAGAAGAGTGGAGTCTAAATTCAGTCTAGGTTTGAATCTTGACTCTACAACTTATGGGCTGTGCTATCTTGGGAAAGGAACTTAGTTATTCTGTGTCTGTGTTTTCTTAAAGAATTATTTTGAGGAGTAAATCTCATGACATATGGTAAACTTTTAATATACGTTAACTTATTATTAAAGACACCTATATCTTGCTCTGGATATAATCCAGGGTCTTATGCATGTGAGACATGTGTTCTACCATTGAGTTACACCACAGACCCCCAAAATGTAACTTTTAATGGCTTCTTGTTTACCAAGTACCACTCTCTTACACCTGGTATCCTAAGCCCTCTACACAGTCTGGATCTACTTATTCAACCTTCTCTTACTAGTTCCCTTTACATTGTTATCCAGCTTTCCCACCTCAGCTCTTTTGTTGGTGCTGTCTCCTCTGAATAAAACCACCTTTAGAGCCCCCTTTAGAGATCCAATCCTACCTTCCATCAAAGTCAGCTCAAATGACACCTTCTCCAAAAGCTTTTCTCTATCTTCTCCATCACTCCACTAAGTTACTTATAATATTTTGTAAACTTTGTACAATTAACTATTTTATACCACTTGTTTGTACACAAACAGCATCTAGTACAAGGTTCTCTCCATAGCCGCACTTAACAGAATAAATGAATAACCATTATTCTCTCTCCACTGTAAGATCTAAGAAAAAGAGCAACTTGCCTTTCCTACAGAACACCAGGAAAATGCCACTGCTCATTAACTCTGGCAGGACAGGATACAAAAGTTGCCAGGAGTCTGAGCTATGATAGTTGGCACTCTTCTCTTTGCACCCAAGGAGTTAAATGGAGTCCTGGGGAGATAAAAATCTCTAGTTTTATTGTTTAGTGAGGCTGCCTGACAAATGAAGATCCAGCTGCAATTGGAACATTCCAAGCTCATAAGGCGCCAAGTTTTACTAACTATAATTTAACTGGTCCGACTGCTGCAGTCCAAATTCTTGTTTGGATAATCAGCCTTTGTTTGAATATGTTCACAAACAGCACAGACTAGCATTAGCCTCTGGGTATGTCATGTGAGCTGATTACCCTGTGGCTCCCGGTAGCAGAAACTCATACACAGAGGAGGATTATTTTCCTGGTATTACTGTTACGCTAACATATAATCAGTTCTTTCCCCCCAGTCTGCATATCTCTTCCACAGCCTCTTTTTCTCCCCCTTGTCTTTCTTTCTCCTCCTCCTCCTCTTTTTTTTTAAACAATTCAAAAGGCTTCTTTCCAAGTTCAAACAAAGTTTAAAGGTCAAAAGGTCAAGAAAGTTTCATGGCGCTGGCAGTTTAGAAAGAGGTAGGACTCGCTGGGGTCTCGGCTCGGCATCACCGACGGCTCAGGACTCTCATATTTCACTGTGTGGCTGCAGTGCACAGTCGCCCTGACACAATCTGTTTGGAATGAAATTAAGCCCTTGTTAATAAATTTTAACATAACAGAATAATAACTCCACCTGCCAAACAATCCTGTTCATGTATAAACAACTCAAGTGGCTCATTTGTTGGTCAAAATCTCCAAATTTTCAAAATTATGCATTTTAATCGAAGGACAACTGAGAGCTGCCCAGCCAGCCTGTCCGCAAGTCATTGGTTATAAGCAGGCAAGAACGATTCTGGAAACTATCCTGTCCTTCAGCCTTCACCTGGCCAAGGAGCCTGAATGAGTTAACACATTTAAAGTGCTTAGGACAGCATCTGGCTGGGAGAAAATGCTGAACAATATTTGCTATTATTATTTTATTTTTTTTTGTGGGGGAGAAATTCTGGGTCAGAGGTACAGTTCTAACTATCAGTAGCAGAGCTGCTGGTTGGGAAAGGCCGTAGCTCAGGACAGGCTGGAATGATTAGCCACAGGTACGGGGTGAGTGAAATGCTGCAGACCAGGCCTCTGAAGTGAGAGCACTAAACTGGTCTGGAATTGTAGGTGTTAATCTGCTCCTAGCAGCTGCTGCATGGCTACAGGGAGCCCACCAAAGGAGAAGGAAACTCCTCACCCTGGGAGGGAGAGCTGTTGATTTTGCAATTGACAATAGCACAGGAACATATTCTGAGATGTTTCCTGGAAGGCTCAGAACTTAATCTTATACAACAGTTTAGTGATGAATCTGTAAGGTCTTATATGAGATGACAGGTAGAAATCATAGCACTTCAGATCTGACTTCAGTCAGAAAGGCACATGGGAACCAAAAAAAGAGATAGATAGATAGATAGATAGATAGATAGATAGATAGAGCACTCCTAGGTCAAGATACCAAGCTGCTCAGCAGTGGTGCAGTAATCCAGGATCTGAAAGACCAAGGAAGAAAAAAAAGAAAACGTAACACTAATACTCAATGAGAAATGTTCAAGAAGTGTGCTGTAATAGGTAAAAGGTTTATCATTTACCTTCTCATCTGCATTCTTGCTCCATGAATATTTTAGGATGGAAATAGAAGGTTTTTATTATGATTTTCCATAACTTCCAACAATCATATGCTTAGACCTATACTTGTTCTTAACAGCAATGAGTTATATCTCCTACTACCTAAAATTATGGTGCAATTTAAGACGGTGTTTTTTCTCCCTGATGTGAGTACTGAATGAAAAATAAAACCCAAACCTGCTATTAATAATATGCGATTCACATTAATTAAAATTATGGAATGCCCCAGCTGGAAGAACTCTTAAAGAAAGTTCAAAAAAACTAGTCCAGGAAAGCACCTCAGGGGCCAGAACCGAAACCAGAGAGGGATTCTCCCAGTACCCTCCATTAACAAGAGCATCTCCACTTGTATCTGTTTTAGATATAAAATTTTATTAGAAAAAAGAATCTGCTATTGGGAGGGGGGAGATTATAAAGCAGGTTTGAAAACCAAAGAGTTAGCCCAATCCTTTCATTTTAAAGTAAAAGAAACATGGGATAGAAAGGCCATGACTTGTCTAAGCGCCCTCTGTGAGTTAGACAAGGGTCAAGGCAAGGATCCCTCTCTAGAATTTCAGTTACATACATGTTTCATCTCCACATCAAGCTGGCTTGTTTTCCTTCTAGGGAAGCTCTCCATTTACCATGTTTTGATGAGGAGACTGCAACTTAAATAGAAATACTTCTTAGAAATATGTAACTAGCACAATAAGTCACATTAGCAGGCATTTTTAGATCTCCACGATGAACTAAGATGAGCCTGGTTGATGGCCATCTTTAGTTGTAAAATCACTTCTGCAAAAGGCATTAGCCACACAGTGTTCTGGGAAGCTCAGATTTTACTAGGAAACCTGTAAAAGCATGGGGTCAAAACTCTTCCCTGGGGCCCAAAGGTGTGAAGCTTCCGAAATGAAACTTGGGCATTTAGAACCTTCTCAATCAGCTCTAATCTTCACCACCTCCTTTCCATTATCCCTCAAAGAGTGTTGCTAGATAACAGTGGGGAATGGGGGTGGGGAAGAAGTATTTTTAGAGCCTTCTTAAGTAGTAACAAAGTTTATCACACTCCTACTCAAATTAGTCACAAAGGTTAGTCCCAAAGGAGAGCAGTCTGGCTACAGATCATTGCAAAGGAATGACTTCTCGGAGGCTTAAAACAAACACTTAGGCACATGGTTCCATCTGGAAATACAGTCAACTAGAAGCAAATTCCATGAAATTCCCAATTGATGCAGGCAATGTAATTTTGTATCTTACAATTCTAGCTCAAGGTTAGCTGCAGTGATCTGCTAAATAGATATACAACTCTAAAATAAAGAAAGTAGTTGTTTTAATAATGATAATTATTATTTCTCATAAGCATAGTCATGAGGGTTCAAAATGCTAATAAAGAAGCAAAGGAGAAGAGAGACCAATTCAGACTGAAATAGAACTTGCAAAGAATTTCCTACCATTTTGATAATTTTACATCTTAAGAAAATGAATGTTGGTCCTGGAGTCTCAGGATGAAACTAGGAGACTGGGTTTTTGTTGTTGTTGTTGTTTTGTTCTGTTTCATTTTCTTTATGTGCTAGGGGGTTTTCAGGGCAGGACTAGAACATGGACTGTGAAAAAGATTATATTCCAAGGGACTGCCAAACTGCCACGAGTACAAGATTTCTACCTGAGGATGTTTCTACGTACATAAAAGAAAAAAAATCTCCCAACTGTCAGGTAATGATTTTGACAGACTTTTGTCAAGTCTATGTAATTGGAAAACACTTCTGTCAGTACTTACAGTTACATATAACACACATCCGTCCACCCCAAGTTCGATGCTTCTAGATGGCATAGGAAACAAAGAACACTACGTGAACAATGACACACAGTCATCAACTTTGTGGGCTGTTTTGAACTCTCCTTGCATTTTGAAGGCAGGATTCCTTATCCTGCATTATAGACTTGGAAGTCAAGTGAGGCATGGGTTAGAAACAGCTTTGCTAGTGGTGAGACCTTAAGCAAGCATCTGAAACTTACCAAACCTGTTTCTTATCTGTGGAATGGGGATAAAAGAAAGCAACAACAAAAATATAACCTCTATCAATTTTTTTTTTTTTTTATTGTAGTGCTCCTGAGGAAACATGTAATGATGGGCCAGGGAGAGCTGTTTTGTCTGAAATTTTTTGGGAAAACATTTAAGTAACTTGACAGACATAAATAGCCTATATATCAAAACAAAGGGTATGTATATATGTGTATGTTTATATTTATTATACAAATGTATATATGAAAACAATAAAATATCAATATTGATTTTAAGATAAAACCCTACTTTCAGAGTAGGCCAGAGGATTGAGCAAAAGGGATCCAATAGACCTTTCTATATTAGAGCTAAATGAAGAAGTTTTAGAAGCACTAGAATTTGATTCGCCAATTTGGACTGGGCATGCCGAGAAGAAAAATTATTATATTTAGACACAGAAAATTGGACTGTGATTTAAAAGGTGATAGCTTTCATTCTTTAGCATAGCATTCAATGATTTGGGAAAATATCATACTTATTGGACCCATGACTGTAGTACTTTTAAATCCTTTTAAAATACACAGTAAATTATGGCTTCCTGTTAAGGCAGCTTTTCTGGTTAAAGATTACAATGTGTCTACAATCTCCTTTGTAATTTTCTCAACATAACTGGAATTAAAAAAATCTCAAAGTAAAATAATAAAGGATTTTTCTATCACTGAAACAGTTCAAGGCTTTGATTAAGAGCTGGGTTACTGGTTCTCCAAATATGAGTTATACTTGCCAAAGAATAGCAAAGATCCAACTGCTGGTATCTAAATGATGCAAAACCCTGTAGGGCTGGAAATCTGAAAGGGGTGCCTCCACATGAGGATGGATTCTATGCTGCATCTGTGCCTGAGTCTATGACTTTATTGTTCTGAAGGTCTATTCCCAAATAACAGGAAAAGTGCTGTCACCACTGAGTCACCTATTCTGCCTTTTCCAGAGGCTCATATATATGCAAAACCCACTTTCTGCATATGACCTTAGTGCCAATTTTACATAAAATCAAGGAGAGAACCAAAAAAAGTTTTTGATTCTAAAAACTGTTCTTCAGAGTAAGAAGAATTTGCCTGAGTTCCAGGTAGTATGCTCCAAACTGAGGAACTGGCAACTCAACAGAACCGACAGAACCAGTGCCTGATTTCTGGTTCTTCCTGCCCTTCCCTCTAGGCCAAGGGGCCACAGGTCTCCCTGGCATGCAAGGTCAGCTCCACTACCTACTTGCTGACCCCACTTTATTCAAGAGGAAACATGAATCACCCTACCCCAGAGCCAAAGCCCTCTTCTATTTCTAACTTCCTCCAGTTCTTAGGGTTCCTGTCCTTGATTACAGTTTCGGGTTGGGGACCTGTTTGGGTTATAACAGCATTAATGATTAATATCCATCCATAGAAGCCAAACAAATGATCTTAATCCAGGTTGAGGGATGGATTTCAGATGGGTCCCTGAAAGCACAGTAACACTATGCATGTGTAGATGTCTGTGAGTTTTTTCTGGGGAGAACTCATAAATTTCACTAGCTCCTCAGCAGTCTTTAAGCCCTCTAGGACAGTCTTCCAGGACTTATTCAGGTAATTCCTCTATTTCTAGATAAGAAAATGGTCTAGCCAAAATCAGTCCATCCTGGTTAACAATACAACATGGAGTAACTACAACCTCTATGAAAGGTGCATCAGCACCCAGATAAAATAGCCCCCACATCTCTAACCTGGATACCTTCTCCTATTTTTTGTCATCCTTTCCCCTGAAAGGTCCCATCAGTAAGACCCAGCAAAGCAGGTTTTATTTTATGTGTCATCTATTTACCTGGATTTCTGGTCCTCGGGACTAGAAGTAACAAATTTAAAAGGAAAGGTATATTATCAGATATTACAGGCAGGGAACTGAGAGTAGTAACACATTTAATCTCTATAAGCCTCAGTTCCCTCATAGGCAAACCTGATACAGTGACAGTTACCTCATAGGTTGCTGTAAGGATTACGGGAGACATCTCATGTAAAGCTATATGCATCTGGCACATGTGAGGTGGACAATAGAAGGTCTCTTTTTCTAAAAGAGAAAGTTGTCGGCCTTGATGGCAAAAAAGATACAAAATGATAGAAATACACAAGTACTGGAGTTTTTTTAATCTAGCAAAGAACATGACATTTAAAACAAAATGAAATCCAACCTTTCAGATCTAAGACCCAGTATAAAATTAAACATTCATGGGCCATTCAACACAACTCAGCAAATAAGGACTGCATGCATACTGTGGGCTAGGGCCTGTCCTAGATCAAAGCATATTTAATATATTCTGCTTTAAGAAGTAAGTAAGCATGTAATTGACATGAGAAATATCTCTGTACAATGGGTCAAAACAGTTAAAAAGCCAGGCATGGTGGCACATGCCTGTAATCCCAGCAGCTCAGGAGGCTGAGGCAGGAGGATCGTAAATTCAAAGCCAGTCTCAGCAATTTAGTGAGGGGAGGCCCTAAGCAATTTAGTGAGACCCTATCTCTAAATAAAATATTAAAAAAGGCTAGAATGTGGCTCAGTGGTTAAGCATCCCTGGATTCAATCCCTGGTACCCTCCCCAACGCCCGAAAAAAGAAAGTTAGAAAAATTGTCTAAACATTTTCTTCTTCAACTATGCAAAAGAGACAAAGTATTAACATAATTTAAATTCTTCAAATATTGCCACTTCTTTCACAAGCTGAAGTTACTTGAAAAGTAGGTATCACAGAACAAATACTTCCTGAATTCTTCTCAGAAAATTCTGGATGGAGCAAGAAAGTGAAAGTGTCTATGACCGCCACCACATTAGTCAGCAGGCATTTTAGGAATAACGCTGTTTCTGAACACAGAACCATATCACATCAGAATTAGCATGAGATAGGGGAAAAAGTGAAACTTAAGTTACAAAAGCACAATCATATATTCTATAGCTGAGAATAATGTGGACTGTCTCCACAATACCAAATGTAAAGACGGGTCTTTTGAACAAGAACTAATAATTAAGCCCCACCCTTCCTACTTTGGTTGTGCCCATTTAAAATAGGAATAATTTCCCCTCAATCACCACAATGGATCAAGCTAAGCTTTTAGGTAGAAGAAAGAAGCTGGAGAATAAACTGATTACATACGCATCAGATACAAGGACACCTACGTGGTTGGGGATTGCAGGGATAAGACGCTGGGGGCTTACTGCTGCTTCTTGATCCAGAGAGATTTAAGGATCTGTTTTCAATTAGATGCTTTAAGCTGGTAAAACTACATCCATAAAGACACACTTACAGAACAACTTAAAACTAAGATAATTAAGATACTGAGGAAACTGATGAATTCCATTCCTTTCCCTTCTTCTTTGTTCCTTGTGTGCTACTCATTTGACAGAAGAAAAAGACCTTATGATGTTATGAACTAACCAATGACAACAAAATTAACTAAGCTAATCTAGAGGGATCCTGACAAACTAGACACTGATACTGTGAATCTTTGGGGAGGAAGTGTACAAGTTCACGACCTTTGACACAGTAGCCACTGGCTAAAACCAACACAAGTGTAAAAAGTAAACTTTAGAAGCAAATGGAATTAGATCAGTGCTGGGAATTCAGAAAGCAATTTACTAAGTAAAAAAAAAAAAAAAGTAACCATTTAGCACATAATCTGTGTTCTTCTAACTTTAACGGATCAGGAAAGAAAAAAGGAGAGTCTTACTTCTCTAAAAAAATGCCAGAGCAAAACGTGAATATCCACTGACTAGAGGTGTCCCTACTAACTTTTTAAATGTTTTGAATCTTTATTTACAAATGGCCCACATCCTATCACATACTGAAAATAAAGTTAACACTAGCAAGATGTGCATTCCACAATTGCCAACTGCAGTTGTAAAAAGGAAAGGGAGATCTTGCGTCGATGTTCTTCAAATGTGTAGAGTTAAGCTGGTGAACTTGGGAACAACTAAACTGGGAAAGTAATGGTATATGACTACTGAGAGAAACCTAGAGGACCAGCTGCTCTGTGACCAACAATGTATCATCCTCTTCTTTTGAGAATGGAGCAAACAAGAAAATAGGAAAACCATCAAGACAGTTCATTGAGATAAAAGGAAACTCCAAAGCAAAAACCAAAGGCCCAACAGGCAGAGAAATCAACCTGGAGTTATAGTGTGGCCCAGGCCTGCCTTGTCCAAGATCTTTGGTCATTGAAGAAAAAAATTAAAATTCCTACTCACCATGTAATATGAGTCACCAATATGAATCAGGAATAAAACCAAACAAATTAACCATGTTAACTTACTGCTAAGCTACATGGGGCAGGAGTCTGAAATTTCAGAGAAAGCTATCAGGGGAGATCAAAAAAACATGTGTACTTCAGGCAGAATACAGCTGAGCAGTTGTGAAAAGAGGAATGCTACTACCGCTTTTGCTTCTTAAATAAGACTTACAGAATTTTGGACCAGAAGATACCCTAGAGAGTTGGAGTAGATGGTCCCCCGGGTATCCCCTAATCCAAAATTCTCTAAGTCTTATTTAAGAAGGAAAAAGAGGTAGTAGCATTCCTCTTTTTTATAGAGAAAACTGAGGCCTAAAGAAAGGAAGGACCATCTCAAACCCACACCAGTTCATAAAGCCTACATTTCTTAATTTTAGACTATAAATGAGAATGTATATTCTCATAATTGAAATTTATGGTTTGACAAGCCTAGAGATGCTCTTTCATTTAAAGGTTTGTGCTAAGTCCTTGGTTTTATCATTTCTTCATAGCTCCTAATTATTTGTTCACATCTTGGTTAAGTGATTTTATTCTGCCACTATAAATCCTCTATATTTATATCTATGCCAGTATGACTGCTGGCAAATTCCCTAATTAAGCACTTCGAACCCATGATGCAGTTTATGTATATCATATATATATAATATATATACATGTATGTGTGTGTGTATATATATATACATATATATACATGAAGCAGTTCATATGTATACAAAACTGCCTTGTATGTATACACACACATGCACATACTCACTGAGCACCAGGCATGTGTATTCTTAACAGTTATAGTAATATCAGCCCCTGTTAACCAAGCAGTTAATCACATGCCAGGCACTGTGCTATAATGCATTATCTTACTTATTCTCCAATAAATTATGATAAGTTATAATTTTCATCATCATGAGGAAACTGAGTTAAGTTATAATTTTAATCATGATGAGAAAACTGAGGCACAGGGAGGTAAAACTACTTGGTAGTTAGTGATGTAGTTAGCTTCCTTTTTAACTCTAGGGATTAGCCTTTTCCCCATTACCCTCTCCAGTAGCTCATATTCTTGGGGTTTTCCCTTTATATGCTGTAACTTCCTGCAGTTTTCTTGATACTGAACTTTGCAGAGCTTTATAAGGCACATCTAATGCAGCCTTTCCTATGATCGTAGTTGGGCTAACAATCCCAACAGTGGCCCAGCAACACCAGCTTCAGGAAGGGTGCCCAGCTCTAAGAACGTGAAAGGCAAATAGGCTTCAGCCTTCCCAAGAATCTGTTTCAGAATGTGTGCCAGAAGTGTACCAGCTTTTTTTTTTCTTCCAACCTTGATAATCAGATTTATCTCTTAATAGCTAAAGTCTTGCCTCTGCTGGTGACAAGAAGTTAAGAATCTTAAATCTCTGAAGGACAGATGATAACCCAGTGCTATCGACTTGGTGTGGAGAGAGAAGACTGTGAAATAGCCTTAAGTGTCTGTAGGAGATGCTTCCCAGGCAGCCTGAAAACACTGGAGAGTGATGATGATAAAAGCCAATTCTAAGTATGCAGAGCTTGAAGGGAAGGAAATCTCTCCCTCTCTCCATGTCTCTCTCTCTGACATTCGAAGGAAATATTCTTAGATCTTCTTGAAAAAGAGCCAGGCAAACTACTGTTTCCATGCTCCTGAGAAGGGAATGTGATGTACTGAAACAGTTATAAGGGCTGATCCTTCCAAACACTGGGGTTCAACCACCAACTATACTTTCTACATCTTTTCTTCAACAGGCCCCTTCTGATTAGACAAGTTTTATATTACACCAATAACTGTGACTTTGGTCACCATTTTTATTTTCTTTAATTCTTACCATTAGTTCCCTTTTGGATACCCTGCTGTCCCTAGGCACACGTACAAGAACCATTTTTGGTATCACAGATGGGAGAATCAACATAGTGCCATTTTTTCACCACCTCACTGTTTTAGTAAAGATCATTCTAGAAGGGTGGGTATCCATTCCCTTTCATCCTAAGATTTAAAGTTTTAAGTTATTGGTTAGGAATTCAGTCACTTTGTTGAACCTAAAGGTCAGATAATGGGATCAAAAAAGAAATAAGATGAAGTAGTATCAATTCACTGCCTTTAACTCTTTTTTTTTTTTTTTTTCTTTTTTTGGTACTGGGGATTGAACCCAGGGGCACTCGACCACAGAACCACATCCCCAGCCCTATTTTGTATTTTATTTAGAGACAGGGTCTCACTGAGTTGCTGTTGCTGAGGCTGGCTTTGAACTCACGTTCCTATTGCCTGAGCCTTCCAAGCTGCTGGGATTATAGGAGTGTGCCACCCTGCCCAGCCTGTGCTTTGACTCTTGAAATGTATTCCATAAGATCAGAGAAAATCCCATGTTATCATGAAATGCTAAAAAAATTTAAAAATTGTCTTCTTCAGTAAAAAGATATTTCTCCTCTTTTGTGTGAACTATCAGCCATCAAATAAAAGTCTAAAATGTGGGTAATCTAGAACACAGGGACTCTAGGCATAACATTCTGCAAACAGATTCCTGTGACTCCATCAAAAAAGGAAACTTGAGTTTTCATGACACACCAGTATTTTTCTCTGAAAGGTTCTGGGAATGGCAGACTTATTTCTAGTTAGACCCTCTTTCTTGCCCTATGCCTTCCCTCCCCATAACCCATCTTATTTTTCCTGCCCCCAACAGGATGGGAAGAAAACGTCCTTAGAAGACCTTTCCTTTTTTATATTACACAATCTCATCTCTGGAATTCAAGTCCTAGTACTGCTCAGCCCAAATAAGAAGTGCTTGTCACCAGGAAGGCGGCCATCTAAACAAGCAGCAGCTGGATGAGAAAAGAGGGCATGTCAGCCCAGAGCAGCAGAGAGGGTTTCTCACGGCAGCTATTTGCAACCCTCCAAGGAGCTACAGAGGCTGCCCATTAAAACCCTGTTAAAACACTTCTGATGTTGTCAGCAGCAGAAAGCTGAAATAGCACAGCGATCGCAGAGATGCTATCTGCCTCCAGCAATTCAGTGGTACTGTCAATACTATGAGCAAGAAGGTACAAGATAAGCAACAACCTAATTTCTACATCAAAATTTTATAAACTCCCTGAGCTGGCAGCACTAGTAATTGTGGGCACACAGGGACCAAGTCCATGGCCACCCTGGGGATAGAAAGGCCTTTATGTTGAGATCTGCCCCAAAGGTCCCAAACCTGCCCCACTGCATGACTCCCTGAACTCCCTAGGAAATGTGCCTAAAGAGGAATTACTAGGGGGATGCGGATGTGGCTCAGTGCACATGCTTGCTTGGCAAGTGTAAGGCCCTGGGTTTGATCCTCAGTACACCCCCCCGCCACACACACACTTAAAGGAATTACTGGAATGTTCCTCTCTAGGGCACTGCTGGGCACCACTTGAGACATGGTATTTCTGAACAGGGTTCTTTCCCAGAAATAGCATGTTCAGAAGACAACCTGTTCAAGCATCATCTACTCATCTTTATTCCCCAAGAGAAGAATCAAATCTTACTGAGAAGCCTATAGAACCTGCTTGATTTTGCACTTTGTTGTTCTGCTTCAGATTTCCTATAAAAATTTTAGTTACAGAGCTCAGAATTTTAATTCTAGAGAGCCTTCCTTTGTCAGCAAACAGAAAACAAGGAAGATGTCTTACAACATTTTTGGATTTAAGTGACACTACATTTATGTTGAAAATAACAGGATACCTGTACACAGTGGTGCACCCCTGTAATCTCAGCTAAGATTAGGCTGAGGAGGCTAAGGCAGTAGGATCATCACAAGTTCGAGGCCAGCCTCAGCAACTTAGTGAAGCCTTGTCTCAAAATAAAAAAAAAATTAAAAAGACTGGGGATGTAGCTCAGGGGTAAAGCACCCCTGGGTTCAATTTCAAGTACAAAAAATAAAACCAAAAAATAAACAAACAAAAGAAAGAAAGAAAACCCAGGAAGTGCAAGGTAATTCTAACATTTTAAGAAGCACATGTTCTGGTATCATTCCATTTACAGTAGTTGCTCTTCCTTTTGGTTCCATATGTATAACATTGGGTGATAAATCAGGTGATTGCCATCCAAATTGCCACACTTTGGGCAGTAAAATGAGCGTCAAGCAGCACAACAACAACAAAAAAATGGTACCTACGAAAATTGGCCTTATGGTCACCCCACCTAACTTCCTGCCCTCACAGTAGAGACCTGAAAAGTTATATGACAATACAGGAAATGATCAAGTGGCTATTTTATCACGAAACAGGCTGAGATTAAGATGTTCAGTCTATCAGCTGGATCTCTTATCTGCCTAACAACCAATATTGGCTATTTCGACCATAGTGCTCAACTATGCAGACCCAGTCCCAACTCTCCTTAGTGAGAGGAAGGGAGTCATTACCAAATAATTATAAGGAGGTTGTAATTACTCATTGCAGCTCTACATACAAAATCACAGTCAGTTAGAAACTTATTTCCATGAATTACAACTGACACCAAAAACATACAGGTCTGAGTCCTTTTCTCTTTGACTGGGGATATAGCTCAGTGGTAGAGCACTAGCGTGAGTAAGGCCTGGATTTAATCTGAAGCACTGCATAAAGAGAGGCAGGAGAAAAAAGTCCTTTTCTCTGGCTTTTTAAACAGGCTCTAGAGGGTTTAACAGATTCTAGAGGACAGACAGACTGGGGGTTAGGCATTTTGTACTTTGACAAAAGAATTTAAGGTAGTTCCAACAATCCCCCCAAATCTTAAGTTTTTCAGCTAGGGCATTACTCAATTTTCTGGAAGCTACTAATTAGTATGATAATTGGCTCAGAGCAGCCAACTGATGGGGCAATAGGGAAAGAGTTTAAGACTGAAAAAGTGCAGCCAGCTCCTCGATGAACAAGTAATGAGGTGCTCCATGTGACCTCTTAGGAACCAACTTTAATGATCCTTTAATAATCCCAGTTCACCTTGTTCTGGATGGATCCAGATTGTGACACTGCAACTGGACTGTAAATAGAGCAAGATTACATGAAGAGTTACTTGGAAAAGATCAGATAATCCCAAGGATTCTGGTGGTAGCTAGGCCACCTAAATTATCAGTGACCAGTGACAGCAGTACTCATCAAAAAGCATGAAGGCCTCCCAGAGAAGCAATAAAGTTAGTCACCAAGGCAATTTTAGAGAAGTTGACACTTTTTTTGTATAGTTCATTTTGTGTCTGGCACTGAGAGTTTTTTTTTTTTTTTTTTAAAGTACTTTGAGGAAGGAAGGGGGAAAATGCTTAGAGGAGTAGAGACAAACCTATATGGGATGCTATATGATCAAGAAAAGTATTTCTCAAGCAAATCAAGAAGTCAGAAGAATCTTCCTAATGACAGCAAGTCTGTAAAACCCAGTACGATTTAAAAAAAAAAAAATGGAATTTTGGAGTGTGACTAGGTGCTGGGAATATTTTATATTTATTTGCTCATTCCTGGTGTGTGTGTGTGTGTGTGTGTGTGTGTGTGCATGTGTGCGCGCGCACTTGCAGCACTGGGCTTGAACCCAGGGCCTCACAATGCTCAGCAAGTGATCTACCAGTGAGTTACATCTCTAGCTCCTTTAAAAATTTTCCTATTTTGATACATTAAGTTGCCCAGGTTGGCCTTAGATAGCTCCAAGAAACCATGATGGGGGCTGGGGGTAGGGGGAGCATTTTTGCTCTTAGTTCTTGTTTATCTTTTCAAGTAAGGTTTCCTATAATTTACTTTACTGGGGCAGGCCAAACTGAGCCACAATGAATTTTAGGCCACAATAGTCCTACCAAATGCTTCCAAACCATTGTAAGGACTGGAAGTCATCCAGGTGGAAAAACAATCTATTCTTTTCAGGAATCTAGATTTTCACTATCATAAAACTGGAGGACATTGGTAAAACTAGTGCTAACTTTAAATCATACATGGTAGTAGGAAAACAACTTCACAGATGATTTGAAATTTAGGTGATCAATAAGAAAATATTTATATTCATTTCAATTCTTTATCTTAATGGAATAGTGTATTTGAAGATTATCTCACTTCACATAAACAAATACTTATTGAGTTTCTCCACTTATAGATATGATGATATAGACTATAATCACACGTTTTAATTAGGTATCCCTTTTTGATCTGTTGAGTTTTTCACTTTAGATTTCTATTTTGGGTAGAGTCTATGATTGCTGGAAGATAAAAGTTTCCCTTTCAATATCTTGTACAATTGAGTTAAGGAAAATCTGATCAAATAGTGATATAAATCCTAATAGTAGTTTTTTCTCTTATGAATAAACTCATACTAACATCACCCTAAATCCACTCTTGTGTCTAGACCATGCCCAACTTATGGACATCTCATGATACATTAAAGAATCTCTCTGCTGGCTTAGAGTTAATCACAAGAAATGGGAATAGAAAATTCATGCTGGGCTGCTTAATCCAAAATGATGCTGTATCTCCAAAAGGAAGATATATGGCTATCAGAGAAATTGGCATGGAACAAAATATACAGTCAATAAAATTTCAGCAAAGTATGCAATAGCAGTGATCTACTACTGTAGGAACCAACCTAAATATGTATTTTAATATTTTAGAAAAATGGATTTATATATTACATTCTGGAAAGCCAAGACACTCCACTAAGACAAAGGTTTTCAAATTTGAACACACACTGGAATCACCTGAGGAGTTTGAAAAATATTAAAGCGAAGGCTCCAACTTCAACTGCTCCGAGTGTACACTGGGCATGGGCAATTTTTAAAGGCCTCTAAGGAGTTCTAATGTTGACTCAAGATTGAGAATGATCACACCAAGAGAAGATCTTCACATTTAATGAAGCATGGAAATCCTGTTAGCAAATTAAAGAGGTAAATATGAAAAGAGATGGAAATTGGGGAAGATTTACTTTTCATATTCTTGTAATTTGAGCCCAAGTAACCAAAAATGTAAAAACAGGTTCCTTGGTATTTTAGAGTCAACAGATATCAACTCCCCATCTATGGAGGTGTTTGCATATAGGTGTTTAGAGATTTACATTTAAACATTGCCTATATTTCTCAACAGAAATCCTATAGATCTAGAAGGCGAGATCAGAAATAACATAGTTTAAATGCTTTACAAAACATGAAACTAAAGAACAGAGGAAGCTGGGAGGAGGCTGACGTTGGAGGATGGCTTTAGCCTAGGAGTTGGAGGGCAGCCTGAGCAACATAGCAAGACCTCATCTCTTAGAAAGAAAAACAAACAACTTCAACAACAACAACAAAAGCAGAGAACTGAAGTGTCAAAAGACAGAGAATCAGTGATAGAAGTCAAAACTCAGATTTCCAGATTACCCACCCAGAGCAAGAAGAGACAATAACTGGCCAAGTTCTTTTATTTTGCCCAATGATGCTAGTGACTCCCGAAATATTCTTTAACCAATGAATTTCAAAAGAGATTTGTCTCTCTCTCAAAATGGTTAAAACATTAAACATAGGTTATAGCATTCTAGACATCCATGCCCAGGATACTAGCTCCCTTAACAGAAAAGAATTAGATCAAGCCAAGAAGATTAGGAAAAACTGTAATAATATAGACAATGCATGAAATTAATCCTGGTTATATATTCTGCTCATCTGCTTTAGTTATCTAAAGAGATCCTGATTAGTTCCTTATGTTCTATTGATCTAGTCAGTACAAGAGTAATCATGCAGGCTTTTTCCTTTCTCTTGAAGGTACTCTGCACATTACATGCAAGTGAAAATTCTTCTGAGAGGATACCAGTAGCAAGCACATTCTTGCTATATCCCGCTCTCTGCACAGTATGTTCTTAGGCAGAGTATAATTTTTTGATGAGTTATCTTTCAGGATTTTGCAGAGAGGACACTGACTTGGGGACCTGTTAATTCCAATGAGCAATTCCATAGACATTCCTACACCTGGAATGAGCTTTGAAAGCAGCTGTGCCAGGAGTCCTGAGAGGGTGGGTAGAGTCTCTAGCTCACTGTGGAGTCCAGCAATCACTGGTGTCTTAAATTCTTGCCCTTCACTTCAGGCAATTCCTCACTAGTTATCCCTTTGCACTGTTTTCTCTACAATTCCAGGAAAATTACAAAAGGGCAACAACATAGTTTAATGGACCATTCAATTATTTTCTGGCTGCCTCTCTTACAGTTACCTGCTAGGAGATGTGACTTGGTATTCATCATGAACTAAATCAATCTAGAAAATTCTTAATTTTTGAATTCTAATTCAGACTCTGGCATAAAATGTGTATCTGTCCATCTGTCTGTACATTTGTCTTCCATCTTTCTTTCACTACTTCAAAAATCAATTGTGATTTTTGGTCGGCAACATAGTGAGACTCTGTCTTTGGTGGGGGTGGGGACGGTCAGGAAGACCTTGTTGTTACAAAAGGAGAGGGAAAAGGTTCTTTTAGGAACTTGAGAGGATGGTCATGGCACTCTCTTGCTTTAAATTTCCTATCAACTAAACATAACTTCTCATCATTCCTGCCTTTGCCATATGGATAACGATTTAACAAGCAAAGGAAATTAACTTATGGCTTGTGCAGTAGGTTCTGAGGAATACAGAAAAATTATGACATGGGTCCTTCCACAAAGAAGTTACCTATGGAATGGGGATTCAATTCTGAGACATAAAAGCACTTGTATACAATATAATAAAATAGATATTCACAGCCAGGAGAGGATTAGGAAAGGAAGTACTTGAAGAATATAGAGACAAAGCCAATTTTCTGAAGGGTACCCACAGAAAAAAAGCTAACCAAATGCTCTCGCCTGAGCATGCATTATCCACAAACGCCAATTCATGCTCTACCATGGTTTAAAAGAGATACTGAGAAATGGAACTGGAAACTAGCATCACTTTATCTAATAAATGTCTGGCTTATAGTTAAGACTTGTATAATCTCACTGTTTTAAAGCAGAAATGACAACTCTACTGACTAGACTCCAAACATATTTATATTTTATGCATTTTATACTATATTTATACTTGTATATATTTTATATTATATAATATCATTCATATATTTAGACACATACATAAAAAGTCTATTCTGAGCCTTTTCTTTTGCTAATATAACAGACTTCAGGTAGCTCTCGGAAGATACAGATTTTTTCCTAGAGACAAATAATTTAGGGTTTATTAATATATCACCTTATTTTAAAAACTAGTTGAGTTTCAAAAGAGGATCTCCTTCCAAGAGAAAGGATCTTTTCACAGGTACGCATATGTATAATCCTTAAGGAGCAACAAGTTGAGGATATAAATCTGTCAAGTCTAGAATATTCCTATTGCATTGTACAAATGACAAAAAACAATAGTGCACCAGTTCTTTCCAACATTAGCTGCTTTGTTCCTCCTCACAGCCTTACAGAAAAGATTATTTGCAACTCTTCACATCCTTATAAAATATTCAACTCTTCAATGAAATGAGTTTCCCACATTGTGGAAACACCCACACAGCAAACTGTAGCAGTGAATGAAATGGATTATAGTCAGGTCTCTGACGATATTAACTTTATGCTAAGGCCCTGCTCTGGTGGGCAGCTTTCTCTTCAAATCTTTGCCTGAACATTTTTTACCCAAGAAACATACTCTGGACCTTTGGACGAGCTGTTCAGTAGTTATTTGAGTCATAACATTTTGTGTGTGGGAACAGGCTGGTGTGAGTACAAAGATGGTTCCCTGGCTGAAATGTCAGAGGCATTTTTTTTGCGGGGGGAGGAGGGGGATGGAAAAAAGACCTGGATGCAAAGATAAGCTCCTCAGTTGAATGGTGCATAATTCTACTAGGCCAACACACATCTGCAAAACCGAACTCAGGAGAGCCTGCCTGGCTTTTTCAGCCCCCTCTGCTGTTGTGCATAGTGCTCTTTTCAGCCAACAGCTCTTAGATGGAGCAACACTCACTTTAAATCAGCTTTCAAACAGCTACTCATTCAAGAAGGCCAACACAAAAGGACTCAAATTGGGCAGCTAGAGAAACCTGCAGTTAGAGACTTGATGGAAGAGGTCAACAGGGAGCTGTGCGAGAGTGGCTCTCTATGAAGCATGAAAGTCTCTCAATGTTTAAACCTGTATTGGGAAAGTCTTATGAGTCACAAATGCAATCAGCAAGGAAGCACAGCCCCTTGTTGACCAACTGGATTATTATTTGAGCTAGCCAGACACTGACTGCTGATTATAGAGGGGGGAAACGAGAAGGGGAGCTGGCTTTTGCACTCTCTTGAGAGAACATTAATGTCATTCCATTTCTTCTAAATAGGAAAGAAGGCCTCTATAATACCCGTCTCTTCTTTCCTCCACCAGAGTTGGGACCTGGTTCCTGGAAGGCTCCTGGAAGCTAAGGCTTTGGTTCAGCTGCAGGGGTTCTGGGGGTGTGGGGAGATGGAGAGTTACACATTCCTTCACTTCCTCATCAGAATCCATACCTATCTGCAGAGAAGAAACTGCCTGGGAATGGCAGGTTCTCAGCCCCCGACCCTGCACCTGGCTGGGACATGCCTAGAGAGCATGTCACTACCTGCACAGATCCTTCCCTCATCATGCCTGTTATCACTCCAAGTTAAGGAAACATCTTGCAATTCTATTTAGTAGGTACCCTGAAATTACATCAGCCTAGCAGTCCACTGTTCATTGTCACTACAGATCCTGTGCTTAGCATCTGGTCACCAGCAACTGAGTGATAGGCCCCAGACTAGAATTTACTGGGTCCAAGGTATTTTCTGATATTATATTTTTTGAATTAAATTTTTAAAATTTTATTTGTTCTTTTTAGTTCTACATGACTACTCTTGGTCACTACAGATGAATTGGGGAAGAAATTCAGAAATTTTTTGGTTTTTTTTAGTTGTCAATGGACCTTTATTTTATTTTTTTATATGTGGTGCTGAGAATTGAACCCAGTACCTCACACATGCTAGGCAAGCGCTCTACCACTGAGCCACAACCCCAGCCCCTGAAACTTTACTTCATTAAGTTGACTCTATTTTTCAACTTTTCAACAGTGACCCAATATTTACTCCTTTAGGAATTTTGGGTATAATTTAGTAAACTATAAAGGTAAATTTCTAAATGATTTCAAAAGCTGCCCTCAGAGTTGACCAACCATTGTTTCAGAAGAACTGCAAATCTCTTATTTGTGGATCAAATCTACTGGGTTCTTTTGTCTCCCAGGAGGTCATTACTCTTCTGCATGATAGAACTTTGTTAACTTTTACTGCAGTGACAATATGAGTGTTAGCATGGAGTGGGTCAGCTTGACTCCATCCACAAGGAACTAGAATGAGACAGGGATAACTTTTAACCATCCTTATATTCTATACTTTTGTAAAATCTGACACTTTCCCTCTGCAGCTAAAGGAATCAACTCCCTGGTCCTGGTGAATTTCATGTGTAATTAAAGTACTTTCCCAGATCTGTCCTGCATGGGCTGAAGGCTGGACCACATTCAACTGGGTTTCTGTTCCGCCTCTTTAAGAAGCAGTGGCAGCAGCTCTCCTGCAAAATGGTCTAGGGAAGCCACCTAAAAGGGTGGGTGATCTTCCTAAATGGACAGGAAACAGAAAAGATGAATATTGGGCGGATGACAGATCCCTTAACTGGCCTTCAAGATACAAGCTGTTCTATTAAACATAGGGCCATTATGCTGGCCGGCCATCCACTTTAAACCCCAGAGTGATTAAAATGCTGGCAGGAAATGAAAGCTCTCTATTGAAGGTCCTTCCCTGAGGTCCTAATTTCAAACCAAATTTTACAGCACCGCACAGGAACAAAGGAAGCCCAGTCTTCCAAGTCTTCTTTTTGTCACTTTGGACAAAGACACCCCCTCATACTCCTCAAAGAACAATGGGCTCTGTAGAGCCAGAGCCACGCCAAGAATGGGCACAAACCATACAGAAACACATTTTAAAAATACATTTTACACTGCCCTTGACATTTCAGATAAATAGAAACCACTGCACTGAAATTCCAAATATTTCATCCTTTCCCTCCACCCCTTGCCTTTATAATGAGAATTTTCCTATTTTCCCAATCTACTTGATCTTTGACATTTTGGCCTCTGTGAATGGAGGACATAGTAGAGCAGTCTAAATAAATTAATTATTCAGATAATTGCTTTATATGAAAATAACTACTATAATGGGAACAAGCACACAGTTCTCACCAACAGAAGAGAACAAGGATGTCTACAATTCTTTAAAAATTGAAATGGTTCTAGAGGCGTTTATATTCTATAGTACCCTAAGCAAGCCAGACAAAATATGGTTTCAGAATGGAATTTTTTTTCTTCCCTAGTTGTTGTTTTGGGGTGGCCTGGTTTTTTCTTGTTCTTCTCTAGCAAAAACAGCTTTTATGTTTTTATAGAACCACTTCAGATTCACTCTTCCACACGGAGGAGGTTTACTTGGACTTGGCAGCCTGAGAACAGCTGGTTGTTTCCTAACGAATGGAACATGAGACCATATGTTTCAACATTTAAGCAATTTTGAACCAGAGGTATTATTTGGAGTATCCTTTGTTGAAACTGTACATTAAATGCCCAAAGGATCTGAGCTACATAAGGGATACAGGTTTTTCTTTTTCTTTTTTAGCACTTTTCTCTTAGCAACAAAACCACTACACACCACTTATATCATAGATGTGCACCACGAGTCTGCAGAGAGGACGGGTGAGCTGCAACATCCTCTGCTCCAGGGACAGCTATATTTTAAACAGGAAAAGACAGCTAAGCAGACTTTTCTTATAATTCTGTTTGGGAACAAAACGTGTGTGCTGCACTCTCGGGGAAATCAACAACATGGAGACCTGCGCTCCCACACAGCGCAGACCTGACAGATGGGTAACAGGGACTTTCTGGTGTTGTCACTTAGTATACTCGTGTACTTTGTTCCCCCTTCTTTCTCTTAGAACACCCTTAAATTAAGCTGGGCTAATGAGATTCAAGTTCGAGTCAAGGAGAGGATAAGAATTGTCCAGAAAGAAGGAAAACCCTTAGTCCTTTAATGAAATTACTATGACATTTCTTTTATTTGGTGTTTTGATATTAATCATTACTACGTTAGAAAATGAAACTATAGATTCAAAGTCAGGCTAAGTCAGGGCAGCAGCAACGTTTAGCAGAATAATAATAAGAAAATGCCCTTGTCCCTGGAAAAAGAGTCCTGCTTTAAAGAAAATGGCATCTAGTGAAAAGTCAAATATATGTTAAGTTGGCCACATAATAACTGAAATGCCAGACACAGGGAAGTACAGCAGGAGGTCACCAGCTTCTGGAAAGTTAATGAAACTTTCTCATCTTGAACTGAGATTTAAAAAATAAGTTAAAGTGAATAAATTTTTATGGACCACTCTCTGAAAGAATAAATGAGTAATTTATTAGGATATAATAGGTAAGAAGTAGAATCATAGGTGAAAGTAATTTATTTTTACCTAAGATTCAGAGAGAGGCATTTCTTTGGACCCGTTTTTTGAATTCCCAAGTTTTCCAGTCTTTTTAATGTGCTGTATATGTGGCTGGATATAATTTTCAGAAAGGATTTAAAAAATAGTTCTATTATCATTACTGTATATGTAAAAGGTAACTTGAAAATATGATCAATCTTACTAAGTTTTATTTATTTATTTATTCAGTTTTTTTTTGTGGTGCTGAGGATGAAACCCAGAGCCTCACACGTGCTAGGCAAGTGCTCTACTACTAAGCCACAACCCCAGCTTACTAAGCTTTTTTCATTTTCTCTAGGTTCTTCTATAAAAATAAGACTAATAGTATTTTTTGCCCTCTGATTCTATTTAAGTGCAAGGATCTTACTGAGAAATTTTCAAAACTCATGTTTTTTGTCATGTTACTAAAAATTATTTTTTCCCACAACTTTTCACCAAACAAGTCACAAAAATGTGTTATTTCTTAGTTTTAAGTCTCTCAGCTTTAAGAAAACTTTGAAAAATGGACTCTGCTTAATTTCTCTGAGCCATGAAAGAGGACAGAATTTTGTCTCCTCTGGGTTCTGAAGTGATATGGGGATTTCGTGGAGTGGGATAAGTGAGCATTTATATCCGTGCTTTTGAGATGCTAACCAGTGCACAGGAAATATGCACAAGGATGTTCACTGCTGCTTTGTTTGTAAAAGCAAAAAGAACTGTAAACAACACCCACAGGGAGACCTTACCTCCACATGACCACTATAGGAACAAGATCACAGGCTCAGAAGCCACAGCAGCCTGGCCTTTACTTTCTTGATAACTTTGTACATGTCTGTAATTCTTCCTTATTTCCTTGTCTGTCGGTACCTACATCCTAAAGTTGTGGGTAAGATTAAATGAATAAATACATGCCTGCATTTATAAATGCTAACCATTAGCATTGATGTGAAGGCCATTAGAAGAGTCAAGTAGATCTGTAAGTACTGTATGTACTGACGGGGAAATGATGTTCATAACTTATCCTGGTGAGAGACCACAGGCTGGAAAAGAGCTGATACAGTAGTATGAGAACAGAGAAGGAAAACTGGTATTTCTGTTCTTTATGTACATTGCTGATAAAAGTTTAAGGAACCCAGGTTAGAGGTATAGCTCAGTGGTAGCACACTTGCCTAGCATACATGAAGTCCCTGGGTTTAAGGGGGAAAAAAAAGTTTAAGGAACATCTCTGCTAACCCAGATACACTGCAAGTGTTCAGGTGCAGAAAACATCAAAAAGATACTATGAATAAATATTAAACAGCCTCTTCAAATAAAAAGATAATTCCTTTGTTTCTTACATGCCACTTGTTTCCCTAATACCTCTGTTATTTCCAAACAGATTTAGTATCTATATAGAATTCTCCAACTTAAAAAACCAACATCTTTATAGAATTCAAGTAAAACTTGGTACATTCACCTGGGGATTCCCTTCCTCACAATTTTCTAATATGAAAATACAGATTTATTTATTCACAGTGCTACAGAGGAACTATCATGAATATAGTATGTGTGTGTGTGTGTGTACACATATACATATATATATCAAGATAAAATATAGTCTAACTTTTTATAAAGCTTTCAGAAAGTTATTCCCTCGCTAGAGAGCTCTGCTTCAGAAGGCGGAGGACACTATACATGTAATGAATGGAGAATGGCCCAGATGCAGGATGCATGTCAATTGCTTCCATGTCTAGTTGTACTCTAGTTTCTGTATCACAGTATAAAATATCATCAGAGGTAATGTAGCCATTTTAGGCTAAAAATCACCTTGATGTCCTGTTTTGAACACAGTGATTTGATTGTGTTTAGTTAGACTTTGGCCAAGATTATGACTTATCCCATGTATCTCGAACTGTGAAAGATTCACTCATTTATTCGTTCAACAAACATGAAGTAAGTACCTACAAGTAGGGTGCTAGAAAGAAGGGCCTATTCAAATTTTTATTGGTTAAACTCTCAGATAAATGCAAAAACCTATAGAAGCAAAAGAAAACTAGAATTTAGGAAAATGCTGTATTCAATGGATTCTTAAGGTGGGAGAAAAGTTCAAATTCTACTGGTCTGATTGATACAGACTGCTAAAGAGGTTTGGAGAAATAAGTATCTTCCTCACTGAGCAGAAAGGCTGCTTTGTTTTGTTTTTTGGGTTATGTTTGTTTTATCCTGTGCTCCTGAGACACTTCACAATCTACAAGCACAAAGACTATTCACCTAGCAAATAGTTGGTTTTATAAAACTAGGTATACTCCATAGCTCCTACATGACTAAGGAAACTCTAAATGAACCATTTTAACACTAAGCAGAGTGGGAAAAGCATGCTGGGGAGGTCTAAAGAACATAAAAGAAGCATATTTTCCGATGAGAGCCCTTTCTCCTGCCCAGTGCACTCTAGACCATCAGCAGGGTTAGGAGCACCACGGCATGTGGTAGCAATCACAAAGACCAATTTGTTCTGAGTATGTCAAGGTCAATGACATTATGGCTGAGGAGACTGTCTTGAGCTCTGGAAGTCTGCAAGAGTTCCTGAGTGTCACACAGGATCACCTATGGTGTTTGTTTGCCATTTCCTTCATACGAGCTCTCTCAACAGCCATCTTTCTCGTAGAATTAGAAGTATGCAGAAATGGAAATACCTCATTCTGGTGGTCTTCTGTTGGTCAACAAATAAATGCTATTGATGTTGACAATGTGGGAGGCCCACCAGGAAGTCCAGCTGGATTTGTTGAAATAAAACAAGTTTTCCTTCCTAAAACACATTTTATCAGGAAACTGGTCTCTGGCTGTATCCAATTTAGGATATAGTCTGTCTGTTCTGGCTCTAGAAGACAGAAAAGGAGGAAAGAAATGATACCTATTTTTTTTTCTTTCAATTCCAACTTATTTTTTTTCCCCCTGACAGGTAGAAAAGAGAAAACAATACTTCTCTTTGCATTTCCCAGACAAATAAGTTCCAAAGAGAGTCACTCTTTTTTTTTTTAGACCCCAGCAACTCTACTTCAGTTTCAGCAGAGGCCTGGGCAGATGAGCAAAATAGGGATAGTCACATATTAAATAGTATTTGTTATTTGATTGCTTCTCAGTATGGATAACATGTGATCCTTTGATTTCTGCTGGAATCAGCATTCCTAGTATTTTTATCCTATTACTCCTTGATTTCTTCTGGGTACTAGGGATAGAACTCAAGGTTTCACGTGTGCCAGGTAAATGCTCTACAGCTGAGCCTCACTACCATTCCCCACTCTAGAACTTTCCTAAATGTTTAATAAGTTCCATGACACTATTTTCATCCTCAGTCAATGTAGAGACTAAGCAATATAATGGGAATTAGAATTATAGAAGGAGAAAAAAGAAAAAAAACCCTGGTACTGTGTTTTCAAAGGCAATTATATTTTAGAAATATTTAATGAAAGGGCTATAAATTCTGTTTTTAAGAAAGTTACAGTGATGAAGCAACAACAAATTTTGTTATTTTTAACATGGGTATTTTAGTTTTAAAAGATTCCACTCAATGTTTCCCAAATTCAATTTTTCACATAATGCTCAGTCTAATATGAATGTGGGAAAAAAAGACAAATCCAAACATGGAATATTATTTTCAAAAAATAGTGAACTAAATGTAAAGGTCCCGTAAAATGTGATATCTAGATTTTTCTGAACTCGTTCACATGACCTTCCTTCTATTTATAGAAACACAGCAATTCCCATTTGAATATAGAGCAATACCTTGTAGGAGAATTTGATTTAGCACAAATAAACTTGAGGAAAGTGTTGACTTAAAAATAAAACACTGGAAAAGGAGGGAGAGCTTTCCCCCCTCTGTGAAAATTTCCGGAAAAGTTGTAAACAAAGGCAGGTTTGGCTCAGAGAAGAGTTACTCTGGTGAGCTGAGGAAGATGAAGAGTATATCAAACCTCCCAGAGTGAGGAAATGTTTGTAAAACAGTTAGTAAATCACAGCAGCTCGGGTCACCATGCCGAGCGCCCCAAGGGACGTGCTGCCAAAACCCCAGCTGTGAAAGAAGGGGGCCAGGCGAGGCTTCACAGCTTGAACCCCGATATGAGCCATCTTTGGGTTCTATTTAGAGCTCTGAGGGCTAGGCAAGGCACAAGGCAGTGCTGACTAGCCCCCACTGAGTGCCAGGTGAGGAGACCAGGACATGGAAAAACACCCTGCAGAGTGACATCGATTGAGCCCTTGGTCCCAGGGACAAAGCTGAAAGTTCCAGCTGGGAAGAAAGAATCACACTCAACCTGGAAAAATAAGTTTATAAAGATGAACAGAGGGCAAATATGTAGCTGGAAGTTTCCATGAACTTCACAATATCTTTTCAAGTGCTACTTCAATCCTATTCTCCTTACCTATCCAGTGATATTTCTCTCAATTACTCTTCCTGATTTTACAGAAATGGTGTTGTGGAAACTGTTAAGTTCTTCATACACTGTCCCTTTTGTGCCCCTCTTGTCCCCCAGAAGTCAGGAAGACAAAAATAAAACAGTAATGAAGAACTACTAAGGGAGAAATAGGGAGGATGAACTTTGAAAGGCTTCTTTCAACTACTCCAGGCAGAATGTTCTTCCTGTCAGGACTAACATTTAGTTCTTTGATTCAATCTTCTTTTTTTTTTTTGGACACAATACCTTTATTTTATTTATTTATTTTTATGTGGTGCTGAGAATCAAACCCTGTGCCTCACATGTGCTAGGCAAGTGCTCTACCACTGAGCTACAGCCCCAGCCCTGAATCAATCTTCTTTATGCTCTAAAAATGATTTTTTTTAAATTGCATACTCTTTTTCTTCAACAAACTCAGTCTGTCCACATAGAGAATGTTACTCTGCAAATTAGGGCATTAATTCGCTTAAAATGAGGTGAATGGTGATAGCTAAAAATGTATATTTTTAAATATTAAAAAAAGGAACATAGGAAAGACAAAAATATGTATCCATTGACTACAAACACTTAAGACCAAGATGGATACAAGAAAGGAATGGAAGAAAAGAAGGAAGGAAGGAAAGGTCATCTTGAGATTGTGAGCAAAACTATTTTTCTTTTAGGAGTGACCAAAAAAAAAAAAAAAAAAAGTGGATAATAAGTACAGGCATTAAAAAATAAACTCCTCCAGCAATCATATACAATTGCATATTAATCCTAATTCACAACAGAGGGAGGCCGCTTTTGTTAGAATGCTAACACTGTAACTATAAACCTCTTAAGAGAAAATTCAGTACCTTGATCACCCAAATCGAAATAGGATAGACACACAGGGTGATCTTCACTGTTGACAAGCTACTGGCTTAGTAAAGGAGTTATTCAGGCTGTTATTTCTGTTTCTGGTGCATTACTTTTTTCTTTTGATCACCCAGACCATCTGAGGGCAATATGATGTGCTTTGAGTTGATTTTCAGGGTTGGCACTGAGTCAGATGCACTCTTAGCTCATCTCTTACACTCTTGTGACAGCGGCAGGGTAATGGGGATGCCATATACTTCTCAGTTTTTCTTTATAAAAAATTAACTTGGTCTATCCGGAGATCAAACAAGATTTGGGGCCCAATGGCATCACTAATGGAGTAATTAGCCCAGATAGCTCCTATAGAAAAAAACAAGGAATCTCAGAAGGAAAGTAAACTTGTCAATTAAAAAGTTAAATGGTTTTTAAAAATTAGGGAGATAAAAAGAAAAAAGGAAGGAAAGAATGAAAGAGAACTTTTTGTTGAGAGCTTTAATGGATGCTTTGAGTAATGCTTCAAGGCAGTTGAGAAAAGTGTGGATTTTGAAACCAGATCTGGGATAAAATCCTGACCCCACTTTATTACTTAAGTTAGACTGGAAAACCACTTCAGATACTATCAGTTTACATATCTGTAAAATGGGAATAAAAATCACCAACTACTCAGATTGTTGATAGAACTAAATGTGATACTTCTCAAAGTATGTGGAATGGCATCTGGACATAAAAGCAGTACAAAATGTTAGCTTCTATTTCCCTACCTTCCCCGCCTCCCCAGTGGAGAGCATACAAAAGACCTTCTTTAAAATTTCATGAATTTGAGTCAGGCATGGTGGTGGATGCCTGTAAACCAAGCTAGTCCTGAGGCTGAGGTAAGTTCAAGGCCAACCTGAGCAACTTAGCAAGACCCTGCCTCAAAATAAAAAATAAAAAGAACTGGGGGTGTGCCAGTGTGCAAGACCCTGTGTTCAATCCCCAGTAAGGAAAAAAAAAAAAAAAAAAAAAAAACAGTCCATAGATCTTTCAGATGGACATGGAATGCACTTCCCGAGGCAGGCAACACCATTCTCTCACTAGTAACCACAAGCTAAGCAATCTCTAGGGCTTCAAGTCTCTCACCTCTTCTTGCACCACATTTGTTACAGTGTAAGTCAAAAGGACTGCTTTCCGCCTCAAAGAAGAGAGTGTACCCCCCAAAATAAATGGACATGACTCAAACTTTGACTATTTAGCTATTTAAACATGTTGCTCACAGCTCATGTTCCTGGCTTCAGGAATTCCTCTTGGATCACTTCTGCAGTGGCAATGGATGGTTTCCATATTACATTCTTTGCCCCCTTATTCAGTTGGCAAGCCAGATAAAATCAAAACAAATTCAGAACAAACACACACACATACACACATTTCAGTGTTCCTGTGAATCAGACGAGTGGGTGATTGATACGGGATGCAAGTATGATGAGCAAGGGAAGTCGCCTCATCCTGACCTTGCTACACCTCATCCTGACCTTGCTACTTGTGGGTACTTGCAAATGTCAGGTAGTCTGCATTTGTGAAGAAACACTACTGTCATTTGATTTTGGATTTGGGCTTAAACATGTTTATTTAAACATTATCTTAATATTTTTTAAAAAGCAAGAACTCATCATTTCAATGGAACTAAAAGACAACTGAGTAATGACCTGTCATTTTTTAACCATATGTCTTTTTTTACTCTGTCTGGTAGATGGATAAATAGTACTTGCTGGGTAAGAATTAAAGATAAACACCTGTCCTGCTAAAAATGACTCTGTTCCTAATTTGGGTTTACTGTGAGAAGTACTTTTGTTTGTTTTTAATTTCTGAAAGGAATTCTTAGGCTGAGGCAGGAAAGGAGAAAGGCATTCTATCAAAAAGGTGCATTTTCCCATTGTATTTGGCATTTCCATACTTGGTTATTAGACTCAGACGCTGAACTGTACCTAGCTCTATGGGTGTGGCAAAGAAAGAAAATGCAAATAATGGCTGAAACAGAGGCAGGATAATAGTAAAAAGACATTAATATAACAAACACGCCAGCTAGCTAAATAGTTGAGGCCATATTACCACCACCCTGGTTGAGAATTAAAAGAAATCTGCTCCAGTTCCAAGTAAAGCCTCTCCAACAAGAATGGCTAAGAGACTGACAAGGACCAGCACCTGGGAGGCTAATACTCCATACCAGCTCTGCCATTTATTTACTACACAGCCTTGGGCAGGTCAGGAATTCTTCTGAAACTAGAGCTCCTCCACTATGAAATGGAGACAACGATCTCACTGCCTTTAAGTCGCTATGCCTGTAAAATGACAAATGTGACGATGCTTTGTTAAGAGTAGGTGTCATGCTGATCTTGGCTCTAGTATTATCAAACAGGATGGCAAGAAAAATGGGCTAACCAACTAATTTTATTAATCTACTTCTCATACACTTAGACCACTTCCCCTCCCTCTAAAATCCCAAGCAAGCTACCTTGGGACCTAAACAAAAATGTTATCACTAAGTCAGCAACACATTCTAGGTTTTTAGTTTGTTTGCTGTGTTTGATAAGAAACAATGGGGCTTAACTACAAACTGGACAGGATGCCAAAGTTAGTTTTGCTCAATTTTTGCCAAGCATGTTTCCATTTAAAATCATCTTTTTGCATAATTCTTGAAGAGAAGTTAACTTATCTCATCCTAAATTGGTGTTTCCAATTTCCTCATTTAACAAGGCTTGAATGTTGAGGAGGAAGTAGGCAAAAACCAAGGAACCAAGAAAGATCAAAAAGCAAAAGACCTATAACCTGTAAGGTTAAAAGGTTATGACCCCAGGGTCCTGAAGTAAGGTAGATATCTAGAAAGATGTTTTCAGGTAGTTTTAAGCATACTAACTTTGCAGGGCTTTTTGAAAGGAGACAGAGATAGGATCTAATGCTGAGGATGACATTACTGGCATGATTACACTTACAAAGATCATAGGGACCCTATCAAAATCAAGCTGTCACTGCTGTTTGAGAAAGAAACTATAGTATTAATAATTCATTACCCTTCCAGTTTACTGTTTAAAATTAACATTTGTCTACCTTGAAAGTATTTCTTCAGATTTGTTCATCATAGTTATTATCCCATTCTAAACCTTTCACAAGGTTCAGTCAGCCATAAATTGGGGAAAAAAAAAAGTGATTAGATGATCACAATGAATCACACACACCTAAAGGATGTGGTGTCCACCACACCTGAAATTTGGTTAAGATAGATACTATTTGCCTTTAAACTAAGGGAGAGAAGTTGCAGTCACCTTGATGTTAAATTGTCATTATGTAAAACCACATGCTGGGTTGCTACCTCTGTTTTTCCAGTGTCCGACAGGGAAGCAGTCAGAGCTGTGGCAGTGTGCAGGGGACAGAGTAAGGCAGGCTGGCAGCATATGCATTGTATACAATGGAATAGACAAGAATATGGGCATTTTGTGGTTGGGTATGATATAGATAGATAAAAAGAGGGATAGGAAATGTAAGGGAGAAATATCTTCCTGGTATATCCCAGCAAGACCAGAAATGGATTATGGACTAGGAAAAGTCAAGAAACATAAGTTTGGAGCTTGCAAATGTATTCTAAAAGCATTAGTCTTCAGGGAAGTATCAGGGATTTCTAAGTATCATTATGTTAAAATGATACTCCAGAAATATCACCTTTTGAATTTCCAGTTACATTAAGCCAAACTACATTGATTAGGGTTTTCACCCCCACCCCACCCCCACACCATGTAGGGAATGGAACTTCAGATCTTGTGCCTACTAAGCAAGCACTCTATCACTGAGCCACAGCCCTAGGCCTAAGTGTTCAATTTGCATCAATCTAAGGAAATATCTGGACTCTGAGAATCAGGAAATTAAATCACTAGTTCTTAAATTCTGAGACACATTTAAGCCTCCGTCTTACTTTTACACTTAAAGTGTGTAGATAAATGCTAAGAAAGTGTCTGAGACAAATTGAACAATGTATTAAAATGAAATAGACTAACTAAAAATGAATGCATAGAAACTAAAAGAGGGCCAGGTAACAGAATGGAAGATGGCAGGAATAGAAATGATGTCGAGACAGAAACACCTTTGCCTACTCTTACTTTCCTGCAAAATTATTTGCCTACTGTATAAATTGAGGTAATAAAAAGCATCCCCACCCCCAAAAGTTTTTGGTATACAATAACCATTGTGTACAGTTAGGGCAATTACAGTTACAGCTATCATGGAAGAATATATTTAGATGAGTAAATGACTTCAAAGTCAGCATTTTCTGCACCTAATTATTCCTCAGCAGGCACCCACTGGATACTCACATTTGTCAGATTCAGTGGACACAAAACCCGCAAAAGGTTAAAATCTAGGACTATACATAGAAAGGAGACAGACTCAAACAGCCAACACCTCACACATTCCTCTTATTAATATTCATGGAAATATTTGACAAAAACATGATTTAGAAATGATCAGAATTTCTAATAAAATGTTGATACTTAAGCACTTGCTTTGATTCCACAGAGCCACAGAACAAAGTGGAAAGTAAATACAAATGAATAGTAAATCTGAGTGTATCCAAGATCAGCAGACGGATTTGATCATTCACACTCTTGAGCTCTGTACAGTTTGGTTTGGTGCTCTCTCTGTCCTCAGCACAGGGCCCTCTGTACATAGTTAGAAGAGGAATACCTGATTTGGGGTCCACGTCATCCTCCAGCTACACATTCTACCTTTCTGATTGCCACTACTCTGGCACTAAGATGAGAGCAGGTATCTGAGATGATCACTACAGTTCCATCTAGCTTTGACATTCTGTGAATAAAGGCAAAATGTTTGTTTCAGGAAGATCATTACAAGAAGGAAAATACATTATTTAACTTCCATGCCAGACCACCAATTCTCTAAGACAATGTCTCAAGTTTGGCATCAGACCCTAATTTATGTCTCTTTATGGATTCTGATATCATGAGCTCATCCTACACCTATAAGTGAATTCATTATATAAGCTTTCCCTTACGCAAATACAGGCTAGAGAGGAGGAACGTGCTCACCATTCAATTTGGCTTCAGCAGAGCTCTCCTTTATTAGGAAGGGACTGCCATTTCTGGATAATGAGAACAAATTTTTCATCATCACTGTGGGGTGGGGTCTTTTATTTCACTACATTACTCTGGAAGTTTGAAAGTCATGGACTCTGCACCTTCGCCTCTTGTAGCATCAACAGGTTACAAAAATAATACTTTACCTCATGGTATGCAACCTTAAGATGAACCCAGAAAAATGGTATTCGTTATTCTGTTGGATATATTAGATGTGCAATAACGATGTATTATAAAGTAAATCAAATTACAAAACGAACCCTATCCTTGGATAAAATTCTGGGAGGGAGCCAACACCACAATTATTATCTTCTCCAGCATTGAATGTTCGACATAAGTGTTTGGAAGATGTAAACAGGACATAAATCTGAGATTGGTTCTTCAATCTGTCTACAAATAACCATGACATTATATATAAACTATACTTTAGAGCATATATGCTTTCTGTTTAAGCAGTTAAGGAGTGTATTAGACACTATGATAAACAGAAAAAAAGGAGCGTGAATACCGATAAATGCAAGCCTTCCGTCTCGGAAAGTCTTCCCTTATTTGATTAAGTTAGGTGAAAAACAGAGCAGTCATGCTTGTAGCCTTTCTTCCTTTTCCCTTTCCTCTCCTCTTTTCATTTCTAATGCGAATCGGAAGTCTATGTGGAGCAGTCTGGCTAGCCCCAGTCTAACCTCCCCATCTGGAAGGGGACTAACCAGCCTTGGGGCTACTTCCAACCCTTCCCAGCTGTTGGGTTGGGGTTTTTTGTTTTTGTGGGCTTGAGAAAGCATATTTATATAAATGATTGCCATATCCTTTGCCAGCTGTTGACCCTGCTCTTGTCCCGGTTGGGGCATGGTTTTCATTTTTAGCGGCCACAGACTGGAACTGACCCTGATAGAGTTAGCACGCTATGCAAACAGCTTTACGCGCCATTCCTGTGACAGTGCAGACAATGGATGCACAGTGCAATCCATGGGACCGGTGTTTCCCTTTGGGCAAATGTCACAGAATCCAGAGCTGGAAGTATCAGTTGAAAAAATAAATTCTGAGATTCACTATGTTATGGAATAACTTCTCTTCGGTAGTTCAGACTACACTGATTACAGCTTGAGTCAGAACAACAAATAAGACTTGCATGTGTATAAACTGAAGGGTTCTCTAGATAGAGTGGCAGAGGCAACTGTTTCTATAGTGAGAAGAGAGGTAAAAATAAGTTGCATTTTCAGGTTTGTTTTTTGGTTTTTGTTTTGTTTTGTTTTGTGGGGTTTTTGGTACTGAGGATTGAACCTGCAGGCACTTAGCCACTGAGTCACATCCCCAGCCCTTCTTTATATTTTATTTAGAAACAAATAAAAATCATCTCCTTCCTAAGGATAACCATTGGTTCATTCCTATGCTCATTACCAATCAGAATAAATCTATGTTTAATTTGTGAATAACTATAGTCAAAATGAATTAGGAAAGAGCTGGAAAGAGTGTACATTTGGGAGGAGGGAATCCACTGATGGGAAGGAAAAGTATAATAAATATTTCATTAAGGATGATTTACCCCAGACAAACTATATTTTATTTGCAGTAAAAAGAAAATAAGAGAACATACAGCATATTTTTACAAGTTTCATACATTCTACCAAGTCTTTTTAGTTACATGTACAAATGGTATATGTGAATAGTGAAGAAACTTAATTAAGACTAAATTAATTGTTAATGCTTAAAGTTATTTACCTACCTAACCTGGAGATTTGTAATATTTGAAAATTTGCAGGGCCATTTAGCCATTGCAATAAATTCTGAGAGTCAAAACGGCAACTTGGAATAGGCTCTCTCCATCCACGTCCCCAGGCCTGCAGGCTGACTAGCTATGGCAGGTGGGCACTGCCACACATAACACATTGTAGTGCACATCCCAGTCTAGAGCAATGATGCAAGTCTGTGATCCCACCTCTCAGGAGGCTGAGGCAGGAGGGTCACAAAGTTCAAGGCCACACTGGGCAACTTACTGAGACCCAGTCTCAAAATAAAATTTAAAAAGTGCTTGGATGGGGTCTGTTGGTAGAGCGCACGCACACACACACACACACACACACACACACACACAAGAGCCCCATTTTAGAGGTCAGAATAGAATACTTGACAAACAGGGGAGCTGGAGGATGGAAAGTGATATTTCCTGACAGACATTTTCAGTCTTTGAAAAACAATCCAAAATTTAGGCTATGAATTTAAGAATCACATATTTACTCTATCTTGGAAAACCCATGGAAGTTTGAAATCTGGAACTGCTTCAAAGGCAGCTCAGAATTTCAGTGAGCTTCACTTGAAATGAAAATTTCATCTACTTTGAGAATTAACTGATGGAATCTTTAAAGTGTCTATCAATTCTGATAATGACCCAAATCTGAGAATATTTTCTTTCTTGGACTCAATGTGTCTGTAATAATGAGGCAAAGAAAATGAAGCCATTTGTTGCTTGCAGCAAACCTGACTGAAAATTTCCTACTATTGATACAAGTTAGGGGCACATTCTGCAGATCACTTTTCTAACAAAGCAGAATGTTAAAAATTCAGTACTATAATTCCTTAAGTTCAATTATTGATATACTGGGGCTATTTCCATCATCTTATTTTGTACAATCCTTCTTCTGTTTTATTATACCAAAAGTTTTCTCTAATAACTTTTTCTATATGTGTTTTGGAAGCTAGAGTTTGTAATTCTATTAATGGCTTACTGTTGAATTTTCACATTATACTTTAATAATAAATTAATCTAGGTTATTCAGTATTTAAGTATCTGTCATGAATACGTTTTAATTCCAGCTGAACATCCCCTTATCTTCCTTATTATTATTGTCGGAGATTAGGTAAATTATAATATAAAAGGTATAGCTGATCTATTATTATTATGTCTTTAAAGTTAATTACCAACATAATTCTGTATCTTGCATATCACTCCTTTCATGTACATTCATATTCTTGGTAAAGTACATCTTCAAAAAGGTTTTCAGCTGGGTGCAGTGAGCATGCCTGTAGTCCCGCTATTCAAGAAACTGAAGAAGGGAGATCACCTAAGTCTAGGAGTTAGTGACTGGCCTGAGCAACATAGACAGACTCCATTAAAGAAAAAAAGAAAAAAAAAAGTTCTTTTTTAATAAGAGTAAAACAGCAATAAACTCTTGCCACTGTGTAAAAGTACTGAACGAATGATAATTTTAGCTGGGTAGAGAACTGTACATTTATTATTTTTGCTCCTCACTTTGGTATATTATTCCATTACCTTTTTTTGGGGGGGGGGTACCAGGGATTGAACTCAGGGACACTAGACCACTGAGCCACATCCCCAGACCTGTTTTGTATTTTATTTAGAGATAGGGTCTCATAAAGTTGCTTAGCACCTCACTTTTGCCGAGGCTGGCTTTGAACGTGTGATCCTCCTGTTTTAACCTCCTGAGCTGCTGGGATTACAGGCATGCACCACCACACCCAGCATTCCATTACCTTTTGACGTCATTGCCACCAATGAGAAATCTATCATAAACCTAAGTTTCATATCTATGTAGGTAATATGTCTTTCTCTCTGCTATCTTTAAAAAAAGACTTGAATTCAAAATATATAGGTAAAATTTTATTTATTATGCGCAAAACTCAAGGTGCACTTTTAATCTGAGGGCTAATCTCAACAATTTTGGAAAATTCTTGATTATTACGTGAATATCATTTCCCTCTGTTTTATTATTTTGGAATCCTTAAAAGATATATATTGCCATTTCTAAACTCCATGTTTTTTTAAACTACCATTTCACATTTTCATCTGTACTTTTTTCTTAGTGAACTACTAACCAAATATGTTTGCGTCTTGTTTCATTCCTGTTGGTTTTGTTTTATAGTCTCTTGTTTATGAAGCTATTCCTTTGTCCTTTTCAAGATCTGAAATATAAAGTTTTGGTTTTTTTTAGTTTGTTGTGTTAATTTTCCTTTCATCTGAATGGTTTCAGATCCTACTTGTTTTGTTGTCTGCTTTTCTTGTTACTTTATTTTATGCATTGTGACAACTGATTCACAGCTCATCTTAAGTGAGAGTTACACTCAACTCTTTGCATTCTCTACAAGTGCACTGCTCTCTGTCTGGCAGTTAATAGAGAAGGAAGTGCTGGGAATCCAGTCCAGAATCTGGTCTTATGTTAGGGAATGAGGAGGTCCAATCCTTTATTAACATTGTGAGAAGTCTAAACCAGGAAAAGAGGGCATATCTTAGCTCAGCTCCTCAAGCTGTCTTTCTCTACAGGTGCACAGTTTGCTATAGGCCACAGCTCTTGTCAGCAGTTAGCAGCAGCTTTCTTTAGTCTCGTTGTTGTTGTTGTTGTTGTTGTTGTTGTTATTATTAATATTATTATTTTGTTACCAGGGATTGAACCCAGGGGTACTTAGCCACATCCCCAGCCCTTTTTATATTTTATTTAGAGACAGGGTCCCACTGAGTTGCTTAGGGACTCGCTAAGTTGCTGAGGCTGGCTTTGAACTTGCAATTAATACTCCTGCCTCAGCCTCCCAGGTCTCTGGGATTACAGATGTGCGCCACCACACCCAGCTCTTTAATGTCATTTTGAAGACATACTGTGTAGCTCTAAATGGGGCACACTTAGTTCTCAAATCCTTAGAAGGTGAACTCCCAAGGACTTGAGCTGTCTTTCAGACCCCAAGTCAAATAGTCACTTCCTCTTAGCCCTTTGTATTTCTGTCAGTTTTGGTTCATGGAGATATTTATTCTGTTTTTGAGCTTTTATTTGGCTTCTAAATTTTCTTTCTTCTCCCCTTATTTTTCCAATAGTTTATCATTACTATGTATTTGGCAAGAAGATTACCTCATGTTATGAACTCATGTCATCTTTACTAGAAGTGTTCCCTCCACAACTTTTTAATACCCTTAAGTCATTCATCTTTTGATTTTTTTTTATTAAGACAAAAGGGCTTATTATTGCTACCTCGAAAATACTTATACAGAGAAGCCATGCTGAACATTTCTAATATTCAAAGGATTTTTATGTATTTAATTATGATTTATTTCTTACAATCTTACTCAAGTAATAAATGAAAATATGTTCTGTCAAGTGATCAAGACACGAAAAGCACTTCACACTAAAGAAAGATCAATGAACAAACAAAAGAATAATATTCATGTTAAGAGAATACAGGGAAAGCATTCTGTAACTCTGTATAAGGGAGTGTAAACCTGACAAGACTTTTTAAAAGTAATTTTGGCAGTAGATATTAAAACCCTTAATAAAAAGCACACCCATTGGTCCAGCAACTCTACTAGGAGGAACATACTCTGAAGGAATATAAATGTGCCAAAATGTAAAAGGAATAAATTATTTATAAAAGCAAAAACAAACAAACCAACCCAATAACAGCAGCACTAACAAAAGCAAAGGAACATAAAAAAAATCATTAATAAGAGTTGGGTTAAATCAATAGCAGAATTACTACATAGTCACTAAAAAATACACAAATACGTACACAAGAAAACTAAACAACTACACAAGAATGTTACCCCTGAAAGTATGTTATTAATCCCTTTCTCTCTCATACACACACACCATATTTATAGTTATGTTGATAAAATGCTACTGTTATAGGACAATAGATGGATCTTTGTGAATAGTAAAATAAAGTGGGGATAGGGCACCTAATTCTCTTAAACACATGGGAGGAAAGAGAAGGGAGATAATAAGCTTGAGACCAATCAACTTAACACCTCCATTGATTATTTACAAAACAACATATGTCCCATCTACCTCCACCTATTTCTTCCTATTACATAAATTCTAGCTCTCTTTCTTTTCAAGGTCTCCAACCCAATCTCCCCTGGTTACTCAGGATATTCCTCCAGCCAGTCTCTTCCATTTCTAATCCATCTCTCATTTCTGCATTCTCCCCTTTGAACAACAATATGCTCAAGTTTTCTGAATGAAAACAAGACCCTCTCTTGAAAATGATAAAGAAGAGACATAGTACATGTCTATTTTCACACCTCTAGTCATTTTCTACTCACTTCATAATTCATTGTAAAGTGGCTTTTCGACCTCTATACGAAAAGGGCCTGAGACTTGCTAGTTATTTAACCCAATGGCTACTTCTGGTCTCATCTTCCAGAACCATATGTGTATATACAGCAAAAAATCCATCTCTTAAAATTAAAAAAAAAATCAATATATGAATATATTTTAATTAAAAAGTTAATATATGTATACATATATAAATGTATGTGTTTTTAATTTTAAGAGATGAGGTCTCACTACGTAGCCCAAGCTGGCCTTGAACTCCTGGACTCAATAGACCCCCTTGCTTTAGTCCTCAGTAGCTGGGATACAGGTGTTGGACACCACACCTGCCATATAGTTAATGATTCTACTAACTGAAATCAACTTTCCTATGACTTCTGGTGGCACTCCACTTTTGGGGTTCTGTTCTTGCTTCTTTGATGGTTCCTTGTGAACAAACCATCCTCTGCGGTCTGTAACATTTTGCATGTTGCCCTTAACTCAGTTTTTCTCACCACATACTTTGCCCTCTCATCTTCTATAGTTATATGATGCTAACTCCCAAATTTTTAGGATAGGGCCAAGCTGACCTCCCCTTGGTTGTCTTATTGGTACATCAAAGTCAACATGACTAAACCAAGCTCCCCAGTAAACTGCTTCTCTCACATTCTCTATTCTACTTAATTAGCAGAGAGAAAGCTGGGATTCAGATTAAATTCCTCCATTTCCTCAGGTCTGATACCCAATCACTATATCTAACAATTTTTACTCAGACATTTCTCAATTTTTTACTTCTTTTCATTCTTTTCCTCTAAGTCCTCCCCTTTACATGGTCTCCCTGACTGAAGCTGAACTCTCTTCCAATCTGCCCTCTCCACAGCTACCAAATTGCATTTAAAACACAGTCTCACTATGTCACTACTCTTCTGTTTAAAATTTTCCCTATTCTTCAAGGATGAAGTCCAACCTCCTTAGCTAAAGCACTCACTGCTTTGGATTCATCTCTTAGGACTCCCTGCTAGGACCTTAAATCATGGCCAAATCTGCAGTCCTGCGAATATTGTGTCCCTTTTCTTCTTTAACTTTGCTTATGTTTCTCTTCTCTACCTGGAATGCTACTGACCTCATACAGGGAGCTACTTCTCTAGAAAGCTTTCCGTAAATATTCTCTACCTTCCTCAACCCCAAGCACACAACAAAGCTTAGCAACAGAGACTACACCCTTTGAACTGTGTTATTCTTTATGGGATACTAGAATTTAAAATGTGGGTGATTTTCAATCAATAGCTTATCATAGGTTTAACATATTTAAATCTTTTATGGGGATTGGGTATAGCTCAGGGGCAGAATACTTGCCTAGGTTCAATCTCAACACAATAACCCCTCCCCAAATACACACACACACACACACTACTTTCCTCTCCTTCTTTTAACCAACTGAACTCAATACTGCACTCTGACAAATCTGCATTAAGAACCTTCTCTTGCTTTTTGTACCTTGGGCTCATACTGTACTCACTGTCTGCTTGTTCACCTGTTAGACCTACTGCTAAGGTTAGGGAGAGCAAGAATCAACAATAACAGTTTTTAAAAATATGTGAAGGCGTCAAATGTGGTGGTGTTCACTTGTAATCCCTACCTTGGGAGGCTGAGGTAGGAGGATTACAAGTTTGAGATTGGCCTCTGCAAAATAAATTGAAAAGGTCTGGGAATACAGTTCAGTAGCAGACCACCTTAGGGTTCAGTCCCAGTATCACAAAAAACAAAACAAAACAAAACAAAACAAAAAATATGAACATTAAATCTCCTTCTAGTAAACAAATGAATCAAGATTTAAGAGAAAGAACTTTGGTATAAAGGACCTAAAATCCACTTACTTCTTGGGCTTGTGGCCTATACCAGAATTTAAAATCGACATTGTGTGGGAGTTCTCTTATGGGGAAATTAGACAACACTTGTTACAAGAAGTCCCTTTCTATTTAGACAGTTTTCAGACATGGCTAATGAAACTACATCCTAACAGGTGACATTTTAGCTGCAGAGTAGGCGGGGTAGTTTCAGCTATCAGGGTACCCACTAATAGATTCTTAAAGTTGAAAAATGACAAGAAGAAAACTTGCTACTTAAAACTTGGAGACAATTTAATAGCAATAATATACAGAAATAGATTGTCTCGCAAGAGTACATCATCACAGCCCTAAACTCTGCCATGCACTGATTATTTGGTATGTGAATGTGTGCAGGAGGTGAGTCTGAAAAAATTCAAAAGCACAGAAAACATGAGCTGCATCTGTACATTGGGAGGCAGAGGTTAAAGAGGAATTTTTTAATTAGAAAAAGTTAAGAGTGCTTCATGGACTAGAAGGGGGACTGGGAAAAGATCTGAATAGGAAAAAAAAAAAAAAAGCCCTTAATGATAAATAAATAGAATACAGATCAGAAAGGAGAAATTCTTCTAAAATTGGGCATTTTACAGAAATAGAATGAAATTTGTTAAAAAGAAAACAAAAAACCCCACAAATCTTAGCTACTAATCTTAGGTTAATAGCAAATGACCCCATCTACTTTTAACCTCAAAGTCTGACCTCTTGACCCACAGCCAGTGGCCCTGTTCAGAAACATGTTGCCACCAGAGTAAATAAAAAGAGAACATAACGTGCTGAAATTGTAACCGTGTTACCGCTAATGACAAGTGACACACACTTTATACTGCCAATGAGCAAAATCATCAATAAATAACTATAAACATGTTTGCCAATAATTCTAGCTTCCTGTCCTGTGTTTTTAAATTCTATTAATTTATCATAGGAGGAAGAAGGAAAAATGATTCTTTTCAGTGCCAAGTACTTACAGAGGAAAATTTTTAAAGTATACGCTACAAAACCAAGGGGAAAACAACAAGTGTAACTGGGCTGGTGATCTGTGATTCACATCTAGGCTGTGGGCTTGGTCTACACTAAGAGACAAATGGTAAAGAGTTTCACAGACATACCAGAAAGCTAGCAGAGAACACATGTCACAGACATAAGGTCCAGAGATAGGAAGCTCTAAAGGCCGACATTCAGAGTATTCTGAGTTCTTAAGACCTCTTAGTGAAGGGTCTATCTTGATATTCCTGATAACATCAAAAACAACTTAGAGTTGGTTTGTGTTGGCCAGTCGATTCTCTAAAAGTCAACATGTACAAATCGAAAGCACTTCAATATTTTTGAAAGTTTAAGTAAATAAGACTTGCTTCATCCTCCCCCCCCCAAATGTATACTGATAAAATATTTCTGGAAAAATAGTCAAATGAACAAACAAAACAATTTGTAAGCATATCAATGACCAGATTTAGATAGCAGGAAAAAACATTCAAGTATGGAAAGGGAAGAATTACAAACAGAAAGTAGGCTCTAAGTGAAGCAGTATAAACCTGTGTGTACGCTAGTGAAAACAGAGGGAAAATATAGGAAGAGGTAAATAATTTTAATAAAATGAGCCTTACCATTCTATTTTATAGAATGTGCATGAATCCATAAATAAGCTACAGTACAATAAATAATTTAATGCACTCAAAAAGAGAAAGGGCACTATTTTTCAAAGCAACAAGTTATTAAATAAAAAAATAAAACACCTTCTATCCTACTCTTACACTTCTCCCCAAGGAATACTATTCAGCACATGATCAGATAAAAGCAAATCGCTCAGATACAATTGAGAATTGTGCATTTTCTTATAATTCTGTATTCCAAACTTGAAATCAAGATGAAAAATGAAGGCTTTTTAAGCACAGTTATCATCTGTGGCCAAATAAGCACATACACAATAAATTAATTCACAATTCTCACAGATGATATTCATTACATCTAACTGTAAAAGGTGATCAATTTTTCACTCAGATTTCTGCTTTTACAAAATGCTTTCTATGCTAACGTTGCACAAGAGTAAAAGATGCTTTGACATGCTTTTAATTGATTCGTTTTACACTCGGAGGGAGGATAACAGTGATTTGTGAAAGGATTTTTTTCTGTCTTGCACACATCTCTCATTTGTCCATCTTAATTCAATTAAAGGAAATAAGGACAGTTTGACCGATGAATGAACCATATTTTAACCGAGGACACTTCTATTTAAACTGGAGTGTATCAACCACTGTAATTGTCAGTTAGTTACTTCCGATCTCTAACTTTTGTTTTGAAAGGTCACAGCATGGTCATGGAAGAGAAGAACAGAGTAGAATATGGATAAGAAGTATTTAAACCATTAGCCCATTAGCAATTCAAAGAAAGAAAATTTTTAATTATTATTGCCTTGTATGGAGATAGCTCAACAACAATACTTAGATTTTTCTGAGCTAAAGGCTGACTGATTCAAATAAAATAGAACTTTTATTATTATTATTATTATTATTATTATTATTATTATTATTATTATTATATTTTTGGAACCAGGGATTGAACTCAGGGGCACTCCACCACTGAAACACATCCCCAGCCCTATTTTGTATTTTATTTAGAGACAGGGTCTCACTGAGTTGCTCAGGGCCTCGCTAAATTGCTGAGGCTGGCTTTGAACTCACGATCCTCCTGACTCAGCCTCCCAAGTCGCTTGGATTACAGGTGTGAGCCACCATGCCCGGCTAGAACTTTTATTATTTTTTAAGTTGAAAAATTAGGCACTAGTTTTATGCAGGGCCTTGTAGTTTAAGTCACTGTCTTATTTTTTTTTAAATTTTTTTTAGTTGTTGATGGAACTTTATTTTATTCATTTATTTATATGCAGTGCTGAAAATCAAACCCAAGTGCCTCACACATGCTCCGCAAGCACTCTACCACTGAGCCACAACCTCAGCCCTGTTTTTTTTTTGTTCTTTTTAAAAAATTTTTTTTAGTTTTAGATGAATACAATACCTTTATTTTATTTATTTTTATATGGTGCTGAGGATTGAACCCACATTTGAGGCCCGGGCTCTACTGCCAAGCTACAGCCCCAGCCCTTACTGTTGTTTTAATTACTTTTATAATGGCTTTAATTTATATTCATTTAAAGTTCCTCACCCAGTTTTGTTTGTTTGTTTTGTTTGTTTTTGTTTTTGGTAGGGCCTTGCTAAGCTGCTGAGGCTCATCTGGAGTTTGTGATCTTCCTGCCTCAGCCTCCCGAGGCCCTAGGCTTAAGAGACAGAATATCATCACTCCAAAAACTCCCTTTATGTCTCTGTAAAATTAATCCCTTTTCCCTAACTCTTGGTCTTTGGCAATTACTGATCTGCACTGCAGATCTATAGTTTTGCTTTTTCAAGAATGCCACATGAGCAAAATCATACATTTTATATTCTTTCATTGTATGTCTTTTTTCCAAATGCTCACTTTTTCAATTGAGTTGTCGTCTCATTACTAAGTTATTAGAGTTCTTCCCATGTTTTGAATATAATTTCTTGATTAAATACAGTCATCACGAAAAGTGAATTAGTGGATATGGAAATTTTCTATGGGAAAAGTGAGTTGGGTTCCTCAAAGACTTGGGTCACAACATGTTTGTCAACTAAAATGCCATTTACATTATACAGGTTCATTTGCCAATGTCTCATCAGCATTGATCACAAGTCAGTCTCAATACTGTTGAAAAGCTGCTCTTCAAGATAACCTTTTCCTGTATAACTTTTAGCTGATATTTTAAAAATTCTTTTGAATTGGCAGAACCCCTTGCTTGGAAGTTTAACATTTTCACACCACATTTTGAAACATTCAAGACAGCAGTAGTTGGGAAGGATCTACCATTTCCCGACCTTGGGTAACATGACTAAATTTCTTGGGCTTTCAGCCTCTCGACAATGCTATCTACTCTCCTTGTTTTTTTTTTTTTTTTTTTTTTTTTTAATTGGTTGTCATCTTATGAATCTAAATTTTTCTTTCTTTTCCATAGCTTCATCAAGTACTATATGTATTACCCTAATGTTTTCCCAAGGAGCCTCCTGTACAAAATGGCAAATTTCCCTTTTCTGGATAGTGTGGATTCATTAACACTAAATTCATGGGGGAAAAAATGAAAATGGAAGAAGCCCATTAATTGAGCACCAAGTTCTTCCTTCCCTTCTTCTTCACTCTTCTCTCTTCCTATTCTCTTTACCTCATATACATTCCTAACTATGTCCTGATGCTTTTTATAAATTTTATGTTTCTTTCCTCTCTCAAGGGTATACAGTCTGTGACCACAGTGGGTCCCTTTCACCCAGCAAATAACATAACTTAAACTATTAGTATTGAAGGTCAGCAATTAGACAGTCTTTACTGAATTTATCCTGAAATTGCCCACTTTATAACCATTTGGCAACTCAGAAAGAAACACCGACTTGCAGATTTTTGTTTCAAAAGACAAAAAGAAATTACTTCAGACCAGCAAAAGGAAATGATTAGAATATTCAAGCTCTTTGGTTACTTAAGTATGCAAAAGATTTTTTCTGGGTATACTGATCCATACATAGTTGAGCAACAGCTCAAAGACCATATTATCCATAGCTATGAGCAGCTTCTTAGTTCTCTTGAGTGTCTATCAGAATTATCTCATGGCAACTCAGTACTTTGCTAGGATCTGCTTAGAATCTATAGGTGACCACAACCAGTGGGATCAGAGAGTTTCGGGCCATACCTCAAAAACAAAGGATCAGGCATGGATCTAATAGTGTCTTGTCTCTTGACAGTCATGTGAATTAATGACATAAAAATTTTAATCAAATTGCCCTTTTATGCCTAGGACTATTCCAACTGCTAAGAATGCAATGACAAGTAAGATCCTGTCCCCACAGAGCTTACATTCCATCCTCAGGCTCTCCATGGTCATCTTATTCCCCATAATTCCCAGTGCTGGATGGCTAGGGTAACTTGATTCTGAGTGTAAAGCACAAAGCTCAGTGCAGACAACGCCATATGCCATCTGTAAGGTCTGCCTGCAGCTTTCTGTTCCGTGGCACCAGTACACAGCATGGGACGATGCTCTCTAGTAGAGGCAGCAAGCTCCGGCCATCCCAAGCTATCAAGGCCATCACTTGCTATCAAGCCCTAGGTTGTTTCCTCATATTTGAAGGACAGACCTGTTCTTCAGTGGAACTGACAATTAAATCTGTAATACCCTGGGGATAAGGGAGAACTCTCCCTGTTTCATATCCTCTGACTGCACAGAGTCAAAATTTAAGCCACACTATTTCTACCTCCTGGCGCCCAGTTTAACATGTATTGGCTACGTATTTGTTTGTTTATTACAGCTTGTTGGCTGAATAGTTTAATCCCTTATCCATAGTCATAATCATTTTCTGTCTTTGTTTATCTTCCAAGAATTTTAAAATGAAATAATACATCATCTTCTCAGACTCCTCATTAGAAAGAGGAAAGAGAATATTGGAAAGCTCTCGGGATTAATATGAAAATGTACAAGGGCTTCTCTGAGCTTTTAATCGGTGCTTCACAACAAGTCCCTTACACTAATGATTTAATGATGTTTGGCAAAACAGGGAGCACTCAATCTGGTCTCAGACTCCAGAATATCTCAATACTGAGAATTAATTACATGGCAAATCTGTGAATGTGTCTCAAAAAAAATAAAAATAAAAAAGCCAAAAAACCCAGCCTGTATTTTTATGAAATATCACAGAGAATACAAAGCACTCTCCATGATACATAATTGATATCCTGCTTAATGTGTAAAACCATGTCCTTCTACATGATGATGCCACTAGGCTGGGGACAAAGTGGGCTGCAGAAAAAACAAAAAGGACAGTGACATCTCACCTGCAGTTTTCTAGTAAGGACCAGACATCCCCTCCTGCCCGTGAGCTCCTAAGGTTATTCTTGCGTTAATGACAACAACAGCACACAAATCCAGCCTTTCTGCTTTTCCTTCTTGTAGAATGATTTCCCTAAAGCCAATGATGGGCAAAATGCCACTAATACTGCCATAAAACCCCTGCAGTGCTCGAAGGGAGAGACAAGAGAGAGGGTTAGGAGGTAATCAAGCTTACAGATTAAGCCTCACTAAAGCTACAAGATGAGCACAGCTCTTGGTGTTTATTAACTCTTCTAGCACTGAATACTCCTCCCCCAAACTCAAGGCACAAAACACAGAGGGCTTTTCATCAATGGACCTCAAAGATTGCCCTGCTGTATCTTTAAGCTCCCAAGAACAGCATCCACACCAGGACTTTTTGGTGTCCACCATAGTCAGCCAACAGTTCCTACTTTTCTACCCACACCTGCAGACAAGGAAATTTTTCGAGACATGCACTGACATCTGTGCGGGCCGAGTATAGCAGGCACTATATTCCAGATTTTAAAAATAAAGAACTATAAGCCTTTTTCTGAGACAGTAAGAAGAATAGGAGTGACACAATAAAAATTCAAAGGCAAAGAAAAACCAGTTTGATTAAAATTCAATACCTGTCTCTAGCAGGACCTTTTCTACTAATAGACCTGGGTAGAGATTTTGGAAGAATTGATTTTTTTTTTTTAAATGAAACATGCTAATGTTTGGCTGACTGGTCCAATTTACCTAGAAATGGCGCCCAGTCATGTGGTGCATTAAATCAAATCCAATAACTCCTTACCGCCTCTTGAAATCCCCAAGCCCAGAAAACCAATCACATCATTTAAAAAAATGTAACAACTATAGGCCTTCTGTAGTAAGTTCATGCTTATTACTGTTCAAACTTCCAGCATCTTTGTGTAAGGGATGCAAGCTCAAGTCACTATTTCCATTTTTTTAACAACTTAAAGAGCAATACCCAGGTTGTTAAATTTGGGGATACTAATTTCTAAAGGATATTTATTTGATTTTAAGTCTCAAAAAAATCCCACTTCTATTTGATAAATTATATTTCTTTATTGCACAACTAACTTAAAAATTATGTAAATTATCTAGATGAACAAAAACAATTTTATATTGTAATAAATTCATATTGTAACATTGTTAAATGAATTAGATAATGAATTAGATAACAATGACTACAGCTTCCCGATCATAGCTTGAGACAGATAAATCTGCACTTTATTGATAGCAGGAGCAGATAGTCCTAATCACTAAACGCCAGCACAGTCTGGTTTCTGTAGGGTAATGACCCATCTCCACATTCATAACAACAATCTCATTCATCATAATTCACATTAAAAAAAAAAGAAGAAGAACTCTAGTCAAGCTAATGGGGGAAATGTGTGAAAAGTGATTGGATGGGTAAAACTCTGTATGCAGCTGGAGGGTCCTAATTGATTACATTGTGCTGCGACTAAGCCTTCTGCCTTGTACATCAGATCTTTATCTAACTGCATTTCAATTGATTTTCACTGATAGTCTTCTTTTTTATGTCTCAGGCTTAAAGTACTAAACCAATAAAAGGATAAAAGACTTTGCAGTACAGATTTCAAAATAAAACATCCAAGCAAAACTTCCACAGAATGGAAGAGCAGATTGGGTATGAATAGCTCACCAAAGCAGAATCTATGAATTGGGGAAGGTAAATTTAAAAAAATAATAATAAAATTAAAATTTAAGTCTGCATTTGAAGAGTCCAAAGCAAAATACCAAACCAAACATTCAAAGATATGTGTGATATTCACTTTATGATAGAATACAGACAAGAGGTTACCCTTTTAGTAGCCATAATACATGTTTTTGTGTGGCGTACCCATTACAAAAATACTTTCTCCAAAGTGCAGCTTCCATTAATATTTTCTCCTAGTGACCCTGGTGCACTGTTAGTTTAGTCCAGAATCAAAATTCTTTGGATTTATTTCCCTCAGTAAACAGTGATGGGTTTGGAAAAAGTCAGGTATAATGGCTAGACACTATGTGACTTCCAGGTAAAAGAAATACTAGATTAATTGGTACAATAAGTCCAAGATCTCAAAATAGCATTGCTGAACAGAATTTAGAATGAAGGTATATATCACCAATCTGGAGCTGGGCGCAATGACACACACCTGTAATCCCAGAGGCTCAGGAGGCTGAGGTAGGAGGATCACGAGTTAAAAGCTAGCCTCAGCAAAAGTGAGGTGTTAAGCAACTCAGTGAGACTCCATCTCTAAAATAAAAATCAAAATAGGGCTAGGGATGTGGCTGAGTGGTTGAGTACTCCTGATTTCAATCTCTGGTAACCCCCCACCAATCACCAATCTTGAAAAATCTAATAGTGTGACTTACATATAATAAACTATATATTTTAAGTGTATATTTTACAAGTCCTGATGTATGTATACACCCATTATCAAATTCAAGGTAATGAATGCAGCCAAGACAGGCAAAGCTCTCCTATGCCCCTTTATAATCATCTCATTTCTTGCACTACCTCCATATCCAGGAAACTATTCAATTCCTTTCTATTAACCAGATTAGTTAGCATCCTCCAGTATGGTATGTAAAATCAACCACTCAGCATGATTCATTTGGTTTGGCCCCTTAATTGAGATGCACTCATATTATTTATCAAAAACACATTACTTTTTATTGCTGAGTAGTATTCCATTTTATGAATAAATATCAATTTGTTTGCCCAATATGTGCTGATGGACATTTGGTTGTTTCCAGTTCTTGGATACTATTAATACAGCTTTTGCTTCTCTTGGTTAAGTATTTAGGAGGGTAATAGCTGGGTCACATGACAGGTTCACTATTAAACTTTTAAGAAACTGTCAGGACTGGGGGCAAAACTTGGAGGAGGAGCACAAGATTAGCATGCATAAGGCCCTTGGCTCAATGCAAAGAAGGAACTGTCAAACTGTTTTCCAAAATATTTGTACAACTTAATATTTCCATCAATAATGTATGAGGGTTCTAGTTGCTTTATGTCTTGATATGAACAAGAATTGATCTACTCAGTATTTTTTAAAGAACTTGATAAGTGTGCAGTAGCATATTATTGTTGTTTTAATTTGCAATTCCCAAATGATTAATAGTATTGTACATTTTTGTGTGTGTGTATTTATCATCTGAATTTTTAGTGAAATTTGTTCAAATCATTTGCCCACATTTTATAATAAAAAAGTGAAAGTGTCATTAAGTTTATTATACAACTTTCAAACTATCAGAAAAATAATCAGTCACTTGACAATTGGGAAAAGGAGCTTTGGATTTTAAGGGTTGGGTTTTTTGTTTTTAATTTCTGTTAAGAGGAAATAAAACTAAAAATTGTGTCACTGAGTAAAAACAAAACAAAAATAGGGATAAAAATTCTCTGGGTAAACAGTTTTTCTGATGTTATATTTTTTTCCTTAAACTGACAACCTTCCCTGTTTTTCTTCACATTTTAAACCTTCCCAGTTTTTACTGTTGTTATGCAGGTTGAGGTGTTTGTTTTCTTGAGTTCTAAGTTTTTATACATTCACATATCTGGACATAAGTCCTTTATCAGATACGTGATTGAAAATATTTTCCCCCAGGGAATAATATTTTAATACTTCATCAAATATAAAACATTATTTTCTCCCAGTGAACCCTGGTATAGTGCTGGTAGGAGTTAACCTAGTATAGTCATTACGGAAAACAATATAGAAGTACATCCAAAAAATAAAAATAGAACTTTCACATTATCCAGTTGTTTTGAAATGATTCCAAATACTTATGTGATTTGCTACCTGAGTGACATACAATTTTGCTACATAAGAAGATGGAATATAATGCTCCTCCAAATGAGAATGTTAAATCACGCCTTATCAGACCACATAGGTGAGTTATTGGCCTTACCCACTGGCTTTCAAAACACATATAAATCCAAGATTTTGACAAGACAAAATGAGAGCTTAGGCTGCAGCAGGGTTGTTCCTTAAACCTTAGAGCTATTCTCCAAACCATCAGGGGACCTTGCATGTTCAGGATCTGTACTGCGTTGATCAAATCTTTTCTCCCAAGAATGTCTCCTAGGAGGATATGCTTGAACTTCAAGTACATTTTACAGCCACAGAAGCCTGCTTCCCTCCTAATTAAGCAAGCGGATTTCAAGCTTACAGAAGCAGAGAGAAGACTGGTAGTTAGCAGCATCTGAGGGGTAAAGAGAGATGTTGATCAAAGGGTACAAAGTTTCAGTTGGTCAGAAGAAATAAATTTTTTGAGATCTATTGTACAGTGTAGTGATTATAGTTAATAAAGTACTATATATTTCAATTTATTGTTAATAAATTTCAAATGTTCTCATCATACACACACAAAAAAATGTTCACCAAAAATACAATTCCTATTTCCCAATTAAAAAAAAAAATCTGAGTAACATTCCATTAGAGTGATGAATCATTAGAAGAAGTGATGTTATTGATTTTGATGATCTTTCTTTCTTTCTTTCTTTCAGTGTTGGGGATTGAATCCAGGGCTTTGTGTGTGCTAAGCAAATACTCCACGGTTGATACATATCTTTAGCTCCAATTTATCTTTTTTTAAATGGATCATGTTATTGGTATTGAAATTAAGAAACAAAGCGTTGATTTTCTCTGTTTTCTGTTTTACTTAAATAACTTCTAATTTGATCATTATTCCTTTTTTTTTTTAATGAGGTACTAGAATTTGAACTCAGGATCTCATGCATCCTAATCATGCTCTCTACCATTGTTATATTCCCAGCCTTAATCTGTTTTTTTAAGATGTGATTTAAGATCACTGAATTAAGATGTTTCTTTTCTACTAGAGCTATTTAGTGCTGTAAATTTTCCTCTAAGTACTGCTTTAGTGCATCCCACAAATTTTGACAGATTTTGTCTTAACTTAAATTCAGATTTTAAAAAGTTTCTAATTTCCTCTTTTACTTTTTTTTTTTTTTTTTTTAAGGTTTTGGAGAACTTAACCCAGAGGCAATTTACCATGAGCTACATCACTAGACCTTTTTTCTGTTTGTTTTTGAGGCAGAAGCAGAGTCTCATTAAGTTGCTTAGTGCCTTGCTAAGTTGCTGAGGCTGGCCTTGAACTTGTGATCCTCCTGCCTCAGGCTTCCCAGACACTGGGATTATAGGTGTGCCACCATCCCTGGCCCTCTTTCACTTCTTTAACAATTCATGAGTTATTTAGAAGTATTAGGTACCAAACATTTGGTCATTTTTTTCAAATATCCAATGGTTACTGATTTCTATTTTAATTTCATTGTGATCAGAGATCACTGTATTATTTAAATTCTTAAACTTTTGCAGATGGATTATTGTAGAAAATAGCTTGCATATAGCTGGGGTTGTAGTTCAGTGGTAGAGTGCTTGCGTAGTTTGTGTGATGCAATGGGTTTGATTCTCAGCACCATATATAAGTAAAGATTCATTTACAACTGAAAAATAATTTAAAAGAAAATAGCTTGCATGCTCTTGAAAAGAAGGTATTCAGCTGTTGGTAGTGAAGTTTGCTGTTAAAATAAAAGTTAATTGGATTAGGTTGGTTATTAGAGTTATTCAAATATTCTTTCTGCTTGTTGATACTTCCTCTACTCTTTCATCAATTATTGAGAAAGGTGAAATCTTCAAGTATAATTGCACATTTATCTAACTTTATGTACAATTCTATCAGTTTCTTATTTTTGAAGCACTGTAATCAGAGACATAAAATAATCAGAACTGAAATGTTGTGTTCATAAACTGACCCCTTTATCATTATGAGATGTTCCATTATTACGTGATAATCCGTGGTTCCCTAGTCTACTCTGTCTTTAAATATAGCCATTCCTCCACTTATTTTATTTTTTTATTGGATCTTTTTAGTTATACATGACAGTAGAATCAGTTTGACTCAATCCATTTCTGCATTTTTAAAATGAATGTTAGCCTGGCATATCATTATTCCCATCCTTCTACTTTTATCCTATTTTTATCTTTTTATTTAAGTGGGTTTCTTGTAGGAACCCTATAGTTGGATTTTACTATTTTTATCCAATTTCACACTTTCTGTCTTTTATTTGGGCTTTTAGATCACTTCAGTCTTCCTTTAGTTTTATAATGATTTGTAGAGTTACAATCTTACAACATTTTTCTCTTCATCACTGGTGAAAAGCAATTTAATGATGATGTGTCTTGGATCTTTCTTTTAAACAGTGTTAGGTAGAACTACAGCAGTGTAGTCCAGGAGAAATTTTGCCCCACTGTTGAGACAAAGAACTTTCTACCTATTTGCCTATAAATTATGAGATTTTTTCCATTCTGGCAGAAATTACGTGAACCCTGTGTGAGTTCCAGTAAATATTTCCTCCGTCGTTCTAACTTTCTAAGTGGTGCTTTCCTGGACCTTGGGTAATTTCCCATGTTCTGCTCTAAAGGCTTGTAGGGTCCCCTTTGTGCAGATAAGTGTTCATGTTCTCTCTCTCCCTCCCTCTCTCCCTCTCTCCCTCTCTCTTACTCTGCAGCTCCTTCCTCTTTCTCACACTCTGACCTATGAACTCTTGTTCCCTGGGGGCCCCAGCTTCATTTTTGTCCATTCTGGGAGACTTCTTTACTTCACTCAGATTTCTATGAGTGGGGACAATTGTAGGGTTCACGTCACTTTTTCCCCCAACTTCCAGGGATCACTGTCTTTAATTGCTTGATACCTAATACCTTGAAAATCACTATGTCATATAATTGTTCAGTTTATCTGTTTCAGGTGGGAGGAGAAGTCTGGTACCTGTGTTTACAGAAGACTTTGTAAAATCCTATTCATGGAGCATTCTGTCAATGCTTAGAAAATGAATGTTAACTATTTCACTTTTAGAATAATGGAACTTTTAGAATAATGGAAATTAGAAGGAGCAAAATTAAAAAAGGTCCAATACCCATATTCTTGGCTTTAAAAAACCCTCAAATATCTTATCACCAGCACCAGCAACTCAAATGATCTTTAACATGTTTAACAAATTTAAAAGTACATTGATTTTTCAGTTTTTGTGTTTGTTTATGAAGGCTGGCATGGAGAGTGTCTAGAGTACACTGAAGAATTCATAAGCAAAGGAGTTCAAACAGAGTACAGTTAAACTATCCACCTTCAAAACCCCAAACCAAGTTATTTATCTCTCTGTGTAAAGAAATGAACACATAGATGTTATCTTCATCCCAGATTTTTAAAACTGTTAAGCTTAAAATGATGTCATATTGTCTCAAGAGAAATACTTTATTTTAAAATTATTTTTACTTATTTCTTTCTGTGGTGCTGGGAATTGAACTCAGGGCCTTGTGTATGCTAGGTAAGAGCTCTACCACTGAGCTACATCCCCAGTCCAAGTGAAATCCTTTAAAAATCATTTAAAAGTAGGCTTAATAGTAATTTGTGGTCAAAATCATTCCCAGTGCTATTTGAGCACAGGAACAAAATAGGTGTTAGAATTGTTGAGAAAACATATTTCTTGATGGTGTGTTCTTAATAATTACTATGAAACAGTCCAGTTTCAAATGATGTGTTAGCTGATACCACAATGGCAATATAGCTCTTCACTAAAGATTGGTTTAGGAATAGACTCCTGTCTTACATAAGCACAGAGGAGTATTATTTATCGACACTTAATACCTTGAGAGGTGAGATTTCTCCATGTGGGCATTATAAAACTAGGCAAAATGGCTAGAAATCAGTTTATGCTACTCTCGCACTTTTAGCATCCTACATTACTCTTGGGCATGACTGAAGGGAACATAAGTCATTCCACAACCATACTATACTGTAATTGTAATATAAGGTTTGAGCAGTTACATTTACAATGACTATAAGCCCTCAGAAGTTAATGAACTGAGACTGACCTTGATCACTGGCTCAGGTCCTGCAGCACAGGGCAGTACCTGCTCCCTCTCCCACATTTGCCAACCTTTGCTACAAGAGTAATCAATTTGCTGTCTTGATCTCTCAAGCATATCATACATTTTTTGATCTACCATTAAGCCTCAAACTTGTGGCCTAATTAAATTACTGAAGAAAAAAACACTCTGGAATTCTAGACTTTGGCAGGAAGGAAAACTAGGGATAAATATTTGAAAAAGTGAGAAAATTATGAGCTACCCTTTGTACATTCAAAGTTGTTGCTAAAAAGAAATTAAGTTTCATTTGATTGCATTTTTTATTTTTACACAAAATGATATCAACCCATCTAGCAGTATGGTAATTAAATGAAAAATAAAAATGTAGGAGAAAGGAGAAACAGAAAAGGCTCAAGGAACATGACAGGACCACGTGACGGGTGTAAATGAATACAGAGTTGGTGTCGCAGAATCATCAGAAAGACCTTCCAGAGCGGGGGCGAAAAAAAGCCCTGGAGTTAGAGAAATGTAAAAAAGAACCAGAAAGGCAATAAGAAAAGCCAGGTCTGACCTGGCAAGTGAAATAAACCAATGTTGAGTTTTGTCTGTGGGCTTAAATTTCATTTGTTTCCAAAGAGTGATAAAAGTCGATGGAGAGATAAAATTATTTCTACCATAGCAAGCAGGCAGCACCACATGATACCAAAGAGGAGGGAAAGTAAACCCACAGCTACAGCAATAGCAAAGAGCAGGGTTAGCAGCGAGGCACACGTCCACGTGTCCATGATGGTGAGGAACAGACTGGGAAACAGAGAAGAAACCAGAGGAACAAAGGAAAATGAGAACCAGTCACGAAAACATCAACAAACATTACACAAATCACAGCACTTCCTTTTGCGTGGAGTGCCCTTCCAAACACCGCCCCCTCACATGTGCCCCTACAGGAAGCCCTTGTCCTCATAAGCAGGGTTTCTCCTCCTCCCCTGGGCTCCCACAGCATGATTTCGTGTCAGGTTCCTCTGGGGCACTTCCTGAGTATACCTGGAGGTCCAGGTATGTAACTTTAAGCATGCACACTAGCTGTCCTGCATTTTACCTTCTCTTAAGGAAGCAGGACTTAAGGACTCTGCATTACAATTCTGAGTACGATTCTCTCGTCCTTGAATTTAATATTGAACCATTAATTTTGTAATAAATCACATAGTGCCTCATGGCATCTCTTCATTTTTTAAGTAAGTCTGAACACGTGTATGCCTCACCTTTCCCCACCAATGCTCTGTGCAGAAAGGAACACAGTTCTCTTATCACCCACATTGCTAAGAACACAATAATCAGTCAATAAACATTTACCTAATTTGCAAGATGAATGAATTTGTAAGAAAATGCCCACAGGACTCTAAGCTAACCTTAGTGGGCCCTGAATCTAACTTCCTCTTAACTAGTAGTAGGGAGGTATGACTGTGACAGAGGTATTGGTTACATAAGCTACTTGATAGGAACTAAAACATGACATGAAGGAATTCAACAGTTCTTGCTGTTGATAATCTGTCAAAAGGAGCTCCCAGGAAAGGCGTTTTGTTTTGCAAAGACTAAACCAGCCACAATGGGGAAAAACTAATTACGAGGCCCACTTGCCTTCATTCATCAAGAAGGTGAAGGAGCAATTGCGTACTTTAGCTATGATCACTTCCAGCCCAAGAGTTACGCAGTGTCATGTGGTGGAAAAACAGGGGAGGATTTACAAAACCTCAGTTTGACACTCAGTTCTATCAGTCACGAAGCTGAAATTACTTAACATCTCTGAGCCTCAGTTTACTCACCTATAAAATAAAAAATGTTTCCTGCCTTTTCAAGTTCTTCTGAGTACTACTTGTGGTATTATAAGTGAAGAGTTCTCTATAAACTGTTAACATGTTAGAAGAATAATTCCTTAAATACCATGTAAATGTCCTCAGAGTACATGACATTACTGAAAGTACATGTGGTCAAGTTACATATTGGTGGCAGTCCATCATCTTGTGGAGAGTCTCTAGCTGCTTAGGTGAATTTGTTCCAATGCCACTGGATTTCAAGACTTGTTTCTGTTTGGGAGAAAAGTAGTTAAGTACACTTGGTCCTAACAGGGAGTACTTTGAAACATAACAGACCAATGAAAAAACTATTGGGTAAAGAAAGGGCTAAGAAGGAAAGAGAGCCATGTGCAGTGGTGCACCCCTGTAATCCCAGTGACTTGGAAGGCTGAGGCTGGAGGATCACAAATTCAAGGCCAGCTGAGAATTTAGCAAGACCCTGCCTCAAAAAGTAGGGAGGGCTGGGAATGTGGCTCAGTGGTTGAGCGCACCTGGGATCAATCCTCAGTACCCCCAACCCCAAAGAGAGAGAGAGACAGAGAGAACTTAAGAGTAGAAACTTGTTATTCCATGTGTTCTCCTAGGGAGGCCTGTTCAGCACTCTGCTTCTTTGATAGATACTGCCATGAACTTGCTTAATATAAAAACTATACTGAATATAATTTAAAATTTCTTTAATGTTAGAAAACAGTTCAACATCTTGCCACTGTGTCAGAATCCCTATACACATATTTCATGCTACTTTTATTGCCCTCTGTTAAGGGTTTCATAAATTTCCAATATTGATGTACCCCCTTGGACCCCCCAAAGATCATACCTTTATAACTGATTTCACTGCCCAAAAATATAGTGACTTCTGTGAAATCTTCAGCTTATTTGAGTTGCTTCATTTGTTTGTTTGACTCTTGGACAAATGGAATAGCACCACTTCCTAACCTATAGTCCAGAAAGGATTCTAGAATGAAACAGTTAGTCTGAACTAAATAAAGACTCTGGGGCAGCTCTGCATTGGAAAGATAGACTAGTGATGACTTCAAGCCTAAAATACTGTATTCACTCAAGTGTTAAGAGAATAGAAACTATCCCTGAAAGTCGAGAAGAATCAATCTGCTAAATTTCAGTGTTATGAAAAAGAATTTTATTGAATACTATTCATCACATGTGCTATAGCAATTCAGTCATATAATGGGGACAACAACCACCACTCTGGTAAATCTGTTCTTAGATACTACCATGTTACAGAAACTGCTTAAATAAATGTGAATAGAATGTCATTTTAATCTTCCCCAAAGTATGACTAAATATACAGAATTAGGTATAAAACTCAAAGAAGATATGCAAATATGTATATAATTTTTGAGGAAAAAAATTCTAACATCTTGTTGGTTCTCTTGAATGTCCCAAATAATAAGAAAAGGCAGAAACATCAACAAAGTCAACAATGCCCTTTTCTTTTTCATATTCTATTATGAGTGGCTACTCAGGTTCCAGTCTTGGCAAGAGGTATTGCTCCTCCCCAAGGAGGGCATAAAGACATGAAATCAGTTTCAGAAAGAAAAATATATCCCTGAGTTGGTTTACTTATTATTTGTGTTTCCAACAACAAAAAGCTGAAAACTGCAAAATGCTATCAGAGAAGTCTGCTAAAATAAATGCAGAGTCCAAAAAACTCAGTGAACCATAATAAGGGTTATTACTGGGATCATCCTGGTCTTACTGCTGCACAAGAGACTGAGGCATGAAAAAGGTAATGACAAACCCTGTCTGGATACTTTCAAATAAAACACGGTGTATTTGTCCTTTCTCTATATCTGCAATGTGAGAAAATACCTTCTGTGGAGGTAAAAGCACCTGAACACATTCATTTTTTGAGAAAAGAAGGAAATGTAGCTGGCAGGAACATGTCTGTAATTCCATTCGTGAGCTTCCCTCCTCCAGAGAAATGGTTCTCTACCTCCTTACCTCCTACAAAACCAGAATCTTGATGGGGTCTCCAGATTCCACAAGAACCCCTCTGGTAAGATCCATGTCTCTAAATGCATTTCAAACACTGTCTGTTTAACGTGCCTGGGATATTTTTCAATAAAATACTTCAATTTTTTACCCCAGGGTGGGGGTACTGGTGCAGGATCAGGATATGTATGTTTCATCTAGGGGAGTAAAATCATTCCTATACAGACCAAATTTCATATATTCTATCAACTAAATCTAGAGTTTTAAAAATGTAAACAAGTTTTAAAAATGTAAACAATGTAGTAAGCTGGTTATTGAACATAAATTTAGGATTTTTTTGGTAGAAGGAATAAGTTTGGTCATGGCTTTAAATGTGCTTTTTTGCTCTCTGAGAGAGTAATATAACTGAATTCCACCCATCATAGCAGATCACCACTGTTGATCTTTGTAAGACTGGAAAAGGTAGTCCTGATAGTCTGCCAGCACAAGCTACTAGTTAAATATCCGCTAAGGAAGATGAGTTCAACCAACCAGATAGCAACCCAGGCACCATGAAACTGGATTTGTGGGGGCTGGTGTGTGTGCTGGAGAGGAAGGGTGGCCAATGATCCTCAGCAGCAAGCACCCTCTGTGGCTAGTACCTTTCCAGATGGCCTCCTCAACTGTTAAAATATTGTTTAAAATAAGGCCACTTCCACATTTTCACCCAGAAATGTATACACTGAGGTAAAATGAAAGGAAAAAAAGGCACTGACATAATCACATGATCAATCAAATACTGCTTAAACCCACAGGTGCATTTTGTGCCACTGTTTCTGTCTTTTAGGGAATAAATTGAAAAACACTATGTATGCTCTGTGGTAATGAAATAAGGTTCAACTGCTTTAAATTAAATACAACAATCAAAATCCATCCCAGGTCTTTTCTAAGCTCCAAATGCAACTGTAATTCCCCTTGAACAATATTTGATAAGAAATGCTTAACACTTTTCATATATTTTCTGTAATTATACATTTATAACAAAATGTGGATTTACTTGCCAGCCAAACCAAAATGTTTCATATTGCTCTCAGATCACAGCCCTTTATGCTGAAATACAGTATACTAAAAATGAAATAACTTTTCCATTTTAATGTGGTTGTGCACTTCCTTCTAGGCAGCAACCTAATTGAGACTTTTGATGTTAACTTTTTTAAAGACTTGCTATCCTTCATCATCTGCAGAGTATTTTAACTATAGATCTCTTGCAGTCTTCCCAAAGTTGACAGAGGAAAGGGGGGATGGGGTGGGAAGAGGAAGGGCACTTTATCAAAGTCAATGGAAATACAAGGTATTAATTATGTTAAATGAAGAAATATGGGCATTTGGTTACTTTTGTCAGTCAGAAATATTTTAATCTGTCGCTGCCAGCCAGCTGCCTCTCCCTGACACCCCCTCACCCTCCACTGACATCAGCTGCAGGAATACATCAAAGCTCCAAAAAGCGAGGAAAGTAGCCACCAATAATGTCTTCCCCACCAGAAATCTCATTCAAGGTCACAGTTTTAACTGGAATGATCACAGAGTTATCTACTATAGCCAGTAATAAGGCCATGACCTTTTTTATATTTAGGAGGCAAGACATCAGAAACATTGGTAAGCCCTGGACAATTAAAAGAAAAAAGAGAGAGAGAGAGAGAGAGAGAGAGAGAGAGAGAGAGAGAAAGAAAGAGAAAAGACCCTAGTGAATGGAAAATAAAACTTTTGTCATATTTAGAAAAGAAAACAAATGGTGTATTCAATTGCTCCCAGTCAAAGCAGAGCTGGATCCCTCACATGCAGCTGACTTTTAAGCTTTGCTAAGTCTGCCAAGCACACTGTGCAGGAGCACAGCGACACAGAAGGAAACAGACTTGTCTGCCATGATGCCCGAACAAGTTTTATTAAAGCAATGCTTGGCAACTCTGTATGATAACCATGAAGGAACCTATAGCAGTTGCTTAAGTGGACATATTCAGTTTGTGACCAGTGCAGGGATTTTTTTCAAGGTCACCTAAAAATTTTTTTAAAATGTACTCAGAATATTTTTCTAAAGTTTTTCTGCTCAAGGAATCAGATAATATGTTAAGAAGGCAGATCACTATAACATGCAAGAGTGAAAACCAAACCAAACCAAACAAACAAAAATCAGCTTTACATGATAAAAAGCAACTTTTTAATGAATGGTATTTCCCTGCACTTAATTTAAATCTTTGAATCCAACAGCATATGAAGCTTTTGGATGAACGTATTTATAGATGGTTCTATTTTCAATATATATTTATTTACATGAAGGATAACTACCACATATTTTCTTCTACTTCAACTGTAGAAAATTAATTTAAAATTAATGGACACTAATTTATAAAAGCTGATCTAATAGAAAACATAGGTAAACAGAATTTATCTGTTCTAGGATTGAGTTTTGAGAGTTTTTATGGCAATTTTTTGAAGATAGGAATTGTTCAAAGTGAGGTACAAGTACACCAGATCTGTCTTGAACATTACATTACACTGTATTTCAGAAAGAAAGGAACATCTTCTAGACAAAAATGAAACAACACAAAACTCAAGTGAAAAGACAAAGGGCGTCCTTCTCTAGGCTTCTAAAGAGAAACGATGAAGCCAGGGACCTCTGCTCTCCTGTGGGGGTGTTCCAACCTGATCTAACTTTGCACTCCAATATAGTTCTCTCACCTCCTTAAGGATGTTAAAATGTACAAGATTTCTGTATATACACTCCAGAGCTGCCTGGTGTTGCTGTAATCTTGGCAATAAAAATGCACACAGAGTGGGTCAGGCTTACCAACTAGTTTTAAATTGGAATAAAAGGTTTAGGAAAAGGTTCACCTGAAATTGCCTCACAATTTGATTCCTATTTTCACATATTATTTCTTAGGAAAAAGAAATGGAAATTTTACTTTTGTTGACACTGAGTTTTTGT
>JAJEJO010000746.1:173898-200115 GCA_020662805.1 Glaucomys volans
AAAAGAGGGAGGGAGGGAGGGAGAGGGGAAGAAAAAGAGGCAGAGAGGGAGAGCATTTCTGCGTGGTCCACTCACTGTTTAATGTTCTGCTCTTCTGCAACAAACAAGGGAGTCAGTCCTCCGCAGAGAGCACTCGTGCTGTAATTCATACACTGCTTGATGTAGAGCCCAGAAAAAAAAGTGGGATAGTAATGTGAGTCTAAGAGGGAAAGCACTTAGAAATCAATGAGTATGCAAGGAGGAGAAATGAGAAAATAGATTTCATACATGGATTTTTTTCAAATATATTACTGAATATATCTCTGGGGTCTCCAGAGAGAACCAAAATGAAATAAAATTTCTGAATTCTATTTAGATAAATTAGATCTACACATTGTTCATCTTTTGGTAGCCAAATCAATCAGAGATACTCCTCATGGTACACTGGGAAAGCAAAGGAACAGAAAAACAAAGTTCAAAAGAATCATTCTCCAACGGCCTGTGACAAGGAGTAAAAAGAAAGCTCCATGGATTTGACTGTCCAAAACACCCAGAGAGGGACACACTTCTTTTCTTTTTTATGACTACCTAGTTCAGAATTCAATGTTAAATTTATAAAAGAATGATGTCTCAGTCATTTTAATGCTGCTGAACTAGTTTTTAAAGATTTCAAAAAGGAAAAATTGCAAATATTCATCAATTAGCTAAATAGTTTGTGAGAGACTCTCATTGAATTGGTCTGTATGTACCAATTTCAGGGTATTAACTCATGCCCACAGTCCAGATCTTTCGTGCATGTGAGTCTTTTTTAGAAGTTATTTATGCCCCAGCACAAGGCATAAACAATTATTGTTAGATGCCTGTTAGTACACCAAGGACTCACATCTACAGGTTACTGATCAACTACAAAAGGACCCAGGTTCCATAGAAATAGATCTCTGAAATTTACAAAATGATGAACCTGAACATAAAAATAAAGGGGAGGCAGGGGCCAGAGTCAGGAAGACAGTGGAAGAGAGAAGAAACCAGTTCAAATCCAGGAGGGAATGTAACTTAGGAAAGGCAGCCAACTTCAAAGAGGAAGGGGCCATTCCAGCTGGGGAAGTCGAGAAAAACCATTTCCCCAAACCACACACTTCTCATTTCTCTACCTCATTTTGACAGATCAAATACTGCTCCAAAAAACAAGATAAAAGAAATACCACCTTTCTGCTGAAGCCACAGAAGGACAAGGGAAAGACAAGGTGACTGAGATTCCAGGTTGAGACCGGAAGTAATTTTACTAGGCTAAATTCCAAACTCTGAAGAGAAGACTTTAAAATTAATACATTGATCCAAACCTTAATCAGAGAATTTGGCTTAGAAACAACTTCGGATTTTACTTTTTTTTTTTTTTTTTTTTTTTAATGTGTCTGGCGGACTGTCTCTGTCTCTTTGCTTTTGGTTTTGGTGCATACCAAGTAAATTATTTGCTGATAGGTGAATCTCAGCAAATGCTTTTCTTCCTTTGAATGCCTGGTGAGCTTGTTGGGAAAAGTCATTTAAGTCACTTAAAACAATCCCATGAAAAGTAAAACTCAATTCTGAAATAAGAGTATAACTTAGAGCTTAAAAATAAATTAAATAAAGGAAACATTAAAAGATAAATGGAGCAGGATGCTCTGTGGCTGAGGTAATCTGAGTGGAGAGGGAAGAAGGAGGGTTACGTTAATAAATGATTAAAAGGCCTTAACAAGGGCCTATCGGGTTGACCAGGAAAGCATTCCTCCTCTCTGCCCCTCCCGGAGACCACCTTTTTTACATTTGTTCTCAATGCAGATCAATATGGTTTTCATTTGCTGATTTCCATAATGCCATATGTGATCTGCCAGCCTGACATAATGAAGCTAGAAAGAGCTGAAGTCATTTGAACATTCTCGCTTGCATGACTGTCGCCAGTTCACCAAATGCCTGTTATCTGAGAGCCAATATTTTTCTCTTGCTTATTGACAAATACCAGAGAGGTTTGCTCCTCAGCAGACGTAAAAGTTCAGCCTTGGGTGGCAAATTTAAGTTGAGATTCAAATTAGATATCCCCCTGTCTCTGCTGCTGCCCCTGCGTCACTCTGACCTGCGACTGAAGCTTGATCAAATAAGGAAAAACAAGATCTGAGTGTCAATTATCCATTTCTGAACACAAATACTCCCTTTTGTTGATAAAGCACAAAGAATAAAGCACAAATGCTTTACGATGGCACCAAAGCCTCAGGATGTGTTCCCTGCCCCAATTCAAATTCTGCCATGAATATATCATTTTATTATCTGTCTCTGATAAGCTTCACCAAAATTCATATCAAACTATACATTTGTTATTTTTTTACTCTTTGCTAAAAAGTTTCTTTTATATGTGGCATAGAGAAATATTTTATCTACCTACCTACCTACCTGTCTATCACATGTAAGTTTTCTACAATTTTCTATTTTCAGTGCACAGTAGAATGGGCTGAGTGAGGACATCTTATATGAATGCCTCAGGTACCTTCCATGGCACCTGAAGTGTCGTCTTAAAAATTCTCTGTACTGTTTATTGATCATTTGAAAAAGTGAAGAGAGGAACACATTTCTAAAATGATTTCGTCTTTGGCAAATCAAAACCAAATCAAAACACACAAATAAACAAACAATAACAAAAAACCCCCGTTCATTGAATCAAAAGGGTACTTCAACTTTGCTTTTTAAAAATAAATTTAGTGCCAGTGCCTTCATATATTAAAATTTTTATTTATTTTTATATTGAACACATATAATAATATTCTTGTGATTAACTTAAGACAGGTTCTATTTTTCAAGAATGTCAAAGTCTGTGGTGGCAGTTCATTTTAGAACTATGAAACCAAATTACAGAAATTTGCAAAAAATCTTGTCAAGTTCTCCCAAAAAGGTGAATGTGTCATGGCTGGGTCAGCACCCAAAGTTTTAAAAACAATTACACTTTCAAATACTGCTTTTGATCAAATTCTCAGTTCACAATCTTTGCTCTCTTACATGATTTCTTTTTTTTCCCCTCCCTCCCTTCCTCTCTACCTTCCTCCTCTCTTTCCTTTCTTCCTTCCTTCCTCCCTCCCTTCCTCCTTCCCTTCTCCCAACTAAGGGCATGTTGGTTCAAAACAAAACAAAGGAAGATAAAAACTGAAGGCAGGCAATGTGACAAACATCTCTAAAGGAGCAGTCCTTGGAGAGAACAGAGTGGGAATAGGGAGATGAACATCATGTTAACTTACTCAACCCTTGCTTCCTGTCTCTAAATGAATGGATTGTTGTCTTATCAACAGTGAAAGGAGACTAAAACAATGAGACATTTCAACTGGCTAGTTTCAGAACATGGACTGTCCAACTTTGCTGTTGTTATTGGTCATGCTGGTTGTGAATTCCTTTGGAAAATAGTAGCAGATTCTACCCACAAATGAGGAAATAAAAGTTCACACATTACTAAATTACCAAAAAATCTTGTTATGAATGTTCTTGAGTTCTGCAGTATAAAGATTCTGAAGGCATACAATGGTAAGAAAATGCACTTCAGGGAACTTTGGGGTCAGAGTTTTTGATTTATGGTAAACCAGAGGCTAGTGTGTTCAAAGGTAACCAGTCACCTTCTCTAGGTCAATGGGACATGTTACATTACATTGGTATTTGGTGGGGTTGGAAAGATCATGTGGATAGCATCTTTTAAGCACATTATCTCTTTCCCTCTGGTAGTCATAGTAAAAACAATTATTATTAAGGTTCTCAGAAAACAGAAAGAAAGGGTAATCTCACCTGGGTATGAATCAAGAAGAAACCCAAGAGTGATAGTCACAAAGTGTGGTGGAACTGTGTCCCTTATAGGCGGTTCAGCTAGTAACATTTTGCTTTTCTTGACCCATAACTGCCATAGGCGGTTCAGCTAGTAACATTTTGCTTTTCTTGACCCATAACTGCCATAGGAAAAGACAAGGCAGACTAACGCTCTTCCACATCATCACATTATGGTAACAACAGGTTACTCAGAATAGCTGAAAAGACTCTTATAAAAGGCGATATTATAATCAGAACAGACTTCTTAAGTGACATGGGGGACAAGCAGGAAAAGTCCACTTGCCTCATCTGCAGAAGCTACAGGAAGAGTTCCATGACAATAGGCAGGTAGTGGAGAAAATGAAGCGGATTCTTTTGAGCTGTAGTATGTCCAGGAGGGCAAGAAAAATTGTAAGTGAACACAACAAGATAGAAAGTGTTTTTTAAATGAACCAGGAAACACATTATCTCCCATGAAGCCCAGACAGTCAAAATATGATTGTTCAATAATAAGTGGGTCCCTTATTACGAAAAAAATTTTAAAAAAAATCTCTGGAACACTGTAGATCCTTTGCCCCAGCCCCAGCTGCAGTATCTTTTACCACTTTCTTGAGAGATGCAGAAGGACAAAGACAATATCTGCAATCTTGGGGAGGCTGTGGTTTTGTTTTTTCTTTCCAAAATATAACCTCAAGGTATTACAGTATTCATTTATATATATATATATATAAATGAATATGTATATATTCATTATATATATATAATATATATATTATATATATAGCTCAGTACTGGATTACTGGATTTTATCTGCCTTTTCTCTCTCTCTTTTTTTTTAAAGTTTTTGCTACTGGGAATTGAACCCAGGAGTGCTTTACCACTGAGCTCCATCCCCAGCCCTTTTTATTTTAAGACAGTGCCCAGGCTGGCCTTGAATTTGGGATCCTCCTGCCTCACCTCCCAAGTAACTGGGATTACAGGCCTGCATCCGGCTTCCCTTTCTCTTCTTCTCTCTATTCTAATGCTCAGTTCCCTTCCTGGTCACCATCCTCATGGATCTGCTGTTGGCTCAATGCCTTCACTCTCCAGCACTATCACCTTCATAGCTTTAGCCTCTTCTGGAAAACTGTCTTAGTCTCCATACTCAACTCTGCTTCCTGTTGTAACGCCATGTTTCCTCAGAGCAGAGTCCATGTCCTTGTACTCACTTTGTGGAGCTGGGGCTTGCCACACTTGTTTTAAAAGTGTGGGCATTTTAGGAACATTCCCTAAGCTTGCAGGAGTGCCGTGTTCTATCCTGGGAGCGCCACATCCACTGCGCTTGCAGTGGGTCTGCCTACAGCAGTCAGTAGAGTTGGAAGTTACATGATGGGGAGTCTTCCAAGAAATGAAAGGATTTGCACATGTTCTTAACATTTTTTTTTTTAAGTAGTAAAAGAAAAAAGAAGAAGCAGAAAAGGAGGAGGAGGCAGAAGCAGGAATGGTAACAGTAGTAGTAGTTGTTATTTTAAATGACCAACTGGAAATGCAGGTGAGATCTAGGCGTCTACATGTGGTTGCCCAGAAAACTGCGGCTCAAAGGTCTAATCGGCATTTGAGATTTACTCCCCTTCCACTGGCTCCCAGGGAACTCTGAACTACAAAAGAAGGCTTGAACAAGGTGGAAAACCAGCCGTGTGCGGTGGCGCACGCCTGTAATTCCAGCACTCAGGAGGCTGAGGCAGGAGGATTGCAAGTTCAAAGCCAGCCTCAGCAACTTAGCGAGGCCCTAAACAACTCAGTGAGACCCTGCCTCTAAATAAAATACAAAATAGGGCTGGGGATGTGACTCAGTGGTGGAGTGCCCCTGGTTTCAATCCCCAGTACCAAAAAAAAAAAAAAGAGTGGAAAACCAAGATCTTGGGTAACGGAAGGATTTATAGTCACATTTAGCAAGTGAGAAATGAAATGATGAGGTAAGAACCTTATTAGTAATGCTGAGGTCAAGACCAGGTCAGGATGGGTTAAGACCGAAGAGTCCTGGCACAGGCTACAAAAGCAGCCTGGTTGGTTGAAGACATTTTTAGACTTGGCCTCAGTTTCCTTAACTCTAAACACTTCAGCAACAAAAATCCATCTATTAGAAGTTACAGGAAAGCAAATCCAAGTGTAATCAATTAGTGGGAATCACTGACAAGAGTTGAGTAACAAATCCCTTGAAGACAGATATGGGACAGACTACATTATTTTATTTCTTGATCTTCTGTAGGATCAGAGTGGTGGCAAAATTTTTATTTCTAGGACAGGTGGGGCTCTGTCAAACATCTTGTATGATTGTTTCCACTTTTCAGTCCACGTGGGTGGTGGTTATTATTTTTAATGTATTCCTATTTCAGTGAGTCATAAATAAGCTTACCTATTCAAATGGCCACAATAAATGATGAGAAATAGCACACTGACCCATAAGCAGCAAGGACCCAGAAGGCAACACTTAAAACGTAAACTGCCAACAGTAACCTGATCAGGTTTCATAAATCAGAGCAGCAATGGCCTAAAGAGTGGGAATGAGAGCTCCAGTAATTGCAGCCTTCTGTCTGGGAGCATACTGTAAAAATAGCCACAGTAAGCAATCCTCCTGACCAATCAATAGACTCCTATTAACCTCCTGGCCAATTACAGGATGATTGGCTAAGCAAACAAAGAATTATTGGCTGTTTAGTTGGGACTTTATTCAGGCCTCTCTCTCTTCCCCTGTTTCTCATTCTGTTCCGGCTCTCCTCCCCACCCCCTTTCCTGTTAGGAAAAACATCTGCAAACACCTGATATTCATCTAAGTCCCTGCAGTTGTACAGTCTTGTTAAATTGTTACCACCTTTTCCACAAGCAGTTTTGGCAATTAACCTCATGGCCAGAGACTTCAAAGAAAACAACTGTTGAGTTTAACCTCTCGTGAGCTACCATAGATTCTTTTATGATTTTTCCTGAAACACTTTCATCCACAGAGAAAAAATGCAGACTGATAAAATTAATGTTTATTTTAATATTTGCTTAATTTATTAAGAAGACAAACGCCTCAGACATTTGCCATAACAGGGTGGACTCACTTCTCAAAGTCTCTCCAAAGTGGGGTTTTATTTTAATTTACATTCCCAACACATGTGTGCTTCTCTGCTCTTCCACAAATCCTACATTTGCTGGAATCCAAGGATTTGATACATTTGACCCTCTCTTGCCCTTGTTCACAAATCTCTCATATGTTTCTCAAAACTGTTTAAAAGTTCAGAATGAAAAATGCATGTAAAATTGATGCTAAGAACCAAAGTTGCCATTAAAAATCTATTTTCATTTTATATTTTTACCCTCACAGATACACTTTTTACATTAAAAGCAAGGCTAATCCCCAACTCTCATGAGAATAAACTACTAGCAATAAAGATCAAAATATATGACTGAGCAAGCAATGCAATTCTTCTCAAGTAATCTCGTTGCCTAAGTATTTCACTGCAATTTATGCTACGTAACCAGCTTTTTACAGCTGTGTATAATAATAATAATGGGCCTGATCTTACCAGCTGAAGGCAGGTTTGTGTAGGTGTGTTAACTCCTTCAGGCCACAAAGTTCATTTAGAATTTTAATAAAAGTGATTAAATATTTAGTAGATCCTGAGAACTACTGATTTCTCCTCTGTCTCTGGCAAGGTCAGGCCTTGTAAAATTGCCACTAATACTTTGCCACTCTTTGTGAAACTTGAAGAACCCTACAAATGACCTAGGAGTATCTGTGCAGCCTCTCTAGAAGTACTATCAGGTTGAAATAATAAATACGGAGCAAAGGCAACAGGGCGGTTTACTTTTACTTGGTGTTTACCAGTATCTTCAAGTTACAATGAATTCCATAAAAGTTATAAATAACTTTTCTGGACGATGGCACCCTACGGTACAATACCATGTGGTATGGTCACTTTGTTAATAGCCTGGCTTTAACCAAACAACACATTTCTGCCAACAGTACCACCCCTTCTAATAGAGTAGAGAAGAAAGTACAGTTACAATATATTTTGGAATGAGACAGGGATTAGATTAGCACTTTTGTATTCAGATTAGCTGTGTTGAGAGTGGGTAAGGACAATTATACCTATTTTGTAGGGATATGGTAAGGATAAAATGGGGTTGAGTATGTATAATGTGAAAGTCCTAAACTGTTTTAGCTAGCCTGAACTGTTTTAAAAATCAGGAAATATCTATAAAAATGTGAATTTCCTGTCTCCCTTGACTAAATGGATGGTCTGGCAGTGCTGAGCCCACATTTCTGCAGTGGCAACGTGGAATGGAGCAGCAGCAGTAACATTAAGTGGGTAATTTGCTAAAGCCCCCCCCCCCCCCCCTTAAGCCTGACCAACACGGCATCAGAGTTTTTGAACCTTCCATGGAATGGTTTTAACACGGTATTTGGAACAGTGTCTGGCACATAATGTTTGGTACATAGTAAGTACTCAATAAAAGGTATTACAAGAAGAACTACAACACCAAATAAAATCAACTCTCTCCAAAATTGAGGGAAGTTTTATAGATGTATCAGCTAAACTTTTTATCAGGCAGAGAGTATCTCAAGTTCTAGAAAAACCTCTATGTGAGGCACAGACGCACATACACACACTTTAATTAACCTTCTGGGGCCGGGCATCGTGGTGCACATCTATAATCCCAGTGACATGGGAGGCTGAGGCAGGATTTTAAGTTCAAGGCCAGCTTTAGCCACTTAGCAAGACCTTGTCTCAAATTTAAAAGGGGGTGCAGGCTATGGGTTGAGTGCAGTGGTAGAGAACCCCTGGGTTCAAGGGTTCAATCTTCAGTACCCCCCCACACATACACACACCAAAAAACCCCACAAAAAACCAAAACCCTCTGGTTTCTAAAATTATTATTGCACTTAATTTTTGTAAGGCTTTTTGTGAAATTTAGCACATATTATATTTTGTAATTGGTATTTGTATTTCTAAAGAACTTTATAAACTCCTTAAGTGGTTTGAGAATATAAAAATGCCCCTATTCGGGTAATTAGGAAAATAGGCATGCTGAAATAATACAATGGGTAACTTATACCAAAAACTAATATTTGTAGAGATACAGAAATCCATTAACTGTACTTCAATATACAATATATAAAACGCTGGTCATTAGAATGCAATGAACCATATGTGCAGGTATGAAGCGTCTTCATTTTCTTTTCTTTTTTGTGGGGGTGGGGGGGGCTACTGAGGATTGTGCTGAGGGGCACTCGACCACTGAGCCACATCCCCAGCCCTATTTTGTATTTTATTTAGAGACAGGGTCTCACTGAGTTGCTTAGTGCCTTACCTTTGCTGAGGCTGGCTTTGAACTTTCAATCCTCCTGCCTCAGCCTCCCTAGCCACTGGGATTACAGGTATCCATGCACCACTGCACCCAGCTTTCACTTTCTAAAACAAATGAAAGTTCCCTCCCAGCCTGATGGCACATTCCTGTTTATTCCAGCAACTTGGGAGGCTGGAGCAAGAGAATTGCAAATTTGAGGCCAGGCTCAGCAACTTATTGACACACAGTCTCAAAGCAAAAAATAAAAAGGGCTGGGGATGAAGCTAAGTGATAAAGCACCACTGGGTTCAATCCCTAGTACCAAAAAAAAAAAAAAAAAAAAAAAACTTCTCCTCTGAAATTACTTAAAATTCCAATTTGCATAACCAACTTTACTTACACAGAGTTCAAAGAACAACCTCACTTGAGCATAAGTATACATTCTGAACTTGTGGGATCCTACTTATTGACCTGATGGTACTGTCACTCACAACCCCATCCTTTTACAGTTTGCCAGAGTTGCAGGGAAAAAAACCCTGAACAACATAGAGTGAAACAGCAATGCCCAGAATTCAAATCTCCCACCACAGCTCAGGATTCTTTAATGTTTACCTTAATTTTGGTTCCATTTTCAAAGCCATGAAATAATTCATCAATTTGGCACTTAAGGAGTAGTGGGTAGAAACACTCTTAAGAGGTCAATCATTTGAGCTGAGGTTGTGGCTCAGTGGTAGAGCACTTGCCTAGCATGTGTGAGGCACTGGGTTTGATTCCCAGCACCACATAAAAATAAATAAAATAAAGGTCAAATGACAACTAAAAAAATATTAAAAAAAAAAGAGGCCCATCATTTAAAACAACAACAATTCTAAAGCAATTTTCAGAGTGACCCAAAATGATACACAAATTAGTGACCTTGTGTTAGTACTGTAGCAGCCATCAGGGGTGGACCTTGCATAGGGGAATGCATCTGCTAATAGAGCAGGGGGAGGGCTTCAGGAAAAGGACAAAAACATGTATCTACCAGGAAGAAGATAAAAGGTGACTGGGTACAGTGGTACACGGCTATAATCCCAGCTACTCAGAAGGCTGAGGCAGGAGGATTCCAAGTTTGAGGCAGCCTCAAACTTAGCAAGACCCTGTCTCAAAAATAAAAAGGGCTAGGACTGTAACTCAGTGGTAGAGGGCCCCTGAGTTCAATACCCACGAATGCAAAAAAAGCAAGCAAGCAAGAAATAAAGAGAGTAAAAGAAGATAAAAGATCATCTCAAATTCCAGGAGTATCTTGGAACCATTCATATCTTGGTGGTTTCTACAAACAAGTGGTCTCAGATGAAATTTGTGATGGAAGAAAATAAATGAAATATGCTATGTACACAAAGTTCAAATCAAACCTAAAACTTCCTCTGTCCACTTTTGTTAAGAGCTCTTTCATAATCAACAGAACTTGCCAGAGGAAAACAACTTCTGGTCATTCTCACTGCGTGATTTAGACTTAGATTTCCTATTAATTTTTATATTCTTGGTCAGCTGCAGTAAAAGGGGGAGGGATATCTGTGCTGAACATTTAAGCACAATTTTTTAAAGTAACATTAAATGACACAAGGGCCTGGTGCTATGCTGTACAGTTCAATGAACTCCCGCACGGATCAGCAAGATGGTTGGAAATGCCTCTCTCTCCGTCTGTTTTTCATCTCCGAAGTCTGTGTACTCAGTAGAGTGTGAAGAGAGCCTCTCTTCTCCTCCCAACATTCTCCCCATGGTCCTCCCCCAGCAGCCCCCTCTCCATAGCCCCTGCAGCAGAGAACAGGAACTAGAGCAAATGCTTTTGTGAATTAAGAGATCTTGTGAGCGTAAATTTGGTCAGGCTGCTCCTTTCTGCAGGCCAGACCCCGCTGCTGCCCCAGGATGTGAACTGTCAGTTTGCATAGCTGGTGACGAGTTGCAGAACCATCAGCAAAGGTGAAGACGGCAGAAACAAGGAAGATGCAAGACTGGTGGAAATCATTTCACAAGGAAAATTTCAGCCATCAGTGGGAGGAAGCTTTGAAAAATGCTGCCATTTCCGAGTCAGAATGAAGGAAAAATTAAATTACTGCCGGTGAGGCGAGCCAAAGTTGCCTCTCCCTCCAGGGAGAGTTTTGATAATGGTAAACATTTGACAGCTGGCCTGGAGTTGTTATCTTGCTCTAACAGTTGTTATGTTCTAAATGAATATTTCTGATAAGGAAACAGAAAAAGATTTTTAAACACTTTCATATTTTTACATTTTAAACCTTATGGTGATGAGCCAAACAGGTTTAGAGGGAATTGTCACTGAGGGCCTACTCAAAATGCCCCCATGATCTTGGGCTGGGAATCACACCAGGGTCATTATTTCAGCTAATATGTATGAAGTCATTCTTTGCTGTAAATCAACTTACAAAGAAAATATCTTTAACCTTTGGCTTCTTCAAGCAACTGGTAAAAACAATTCCAATGGCTGACTTGAAAAAGTCAAGAAAATAAAGGGTTAATAACTACAATATTTACAGCAAGCTCAAGAACATGCAGAGAAATATGAGGTTGTTAAATGGACTTTTTTAGCTATTGAAATTAGGAAATTTCAAACATTCATAGATTTTATTGTTTTATGAAAAATATTAAGCCAACCATTTCAGAAAGGTAACAAAGATAAAGTATCCAACATTTAAAACCCAACAAGAACTGCTTTCTGGGTGTCTGAGAGTTTTGCAATACCGAAAGATGTAGAATGCCTTGGGGGGGGGGGCATTTTGTTATATAACATGTGCTCAATTCTTACTAAAGCACAATAAAACAAGTCTGAGTCATGGTTTGCAATGTTCAAGGTCTTCACAGGCACTGGATCTGTCACAGTACCTGGACATACAAGTATTAGACTCAGAACAGATGGGAGGGAGACCCTACCCTTATATGGATTTGTGATTGTCTTCAGAGAGAGAAACAAAGTCCTGAGGATACCATAACCTCTCAAACTACATAAAAAGGAACATCAGTACTCCTAAATTTACTGTGTCTCTTATATTCCATTAGCCACAAGTTGACCAAAGACAAAAATAATAGGGACAATGGCAAAAAGCAAACAAAAGAAAGGAGTCAGGAAACTATCCTCTTGTGTTATAAACAAAAACTTACAACTTATTTTCAGAAAAAAATTTACAAAATTTGAGCATTCCTTGCCACAGAATTATAGGAATTTATGATTGAGTCTTCAGAACAATACTTCTTTGAGCTCGTACTAAGTGCTATGCATGGAGGACTCAGTTTCTTTCTTTAAGCAGTAGTGGGACCACAGGCTAAGTGGCGAATCATTCCTCTAATTGGTAGGTACTTTATCTTTTTGAGATGTATACTTTAGGATGCATTTGCAAAAATTTCAGAAAACTTCATCCAAAATCTTTCCACATCTTTCTTTAAAATACAAAAAAGATCTACCTTTATTATGAATTTGTGGGGAGTATTTCATTATACCCCTACCCCATCCAGGGACCATGACCTGCCTTAATATGAAAGTATATAAATTAATATTAAAGTATGGTATTTTGGGAATGTTTCAAAGTAAGGTCATACTGGTGTTAAAAACCCTACTAGTGAAGGCTAAAATAACAGTCTGGCCGAATAGTCTTAAGTGCAGCTGACTCCAATTACTAAGTACATCCTAGCAATGTTTTTTACTAAAAAGAACAATGCAAGCAAGTATTTGGGTTCCAAAGTAAAGCCAAAGAGAACTTAATCATAAGCAGAATTGGATAAATTATCTCAATACTGTAGCTATACAGGCAGCTGAGAGTTAACTTTACCACTGAGAATGGGTTTTTTTCCTTTCTTCTTTCTTTCTTTTTTTTGGAGGGGAGGGTGGTACTGGGATTGAGCCCCAGGGGCACTCTACCACTGCACTACATCCTCAGCCCTTTCTATTTTTATTTTGAGACAGGGTCTCATTAATTTGGCCAGGTTGGCTTCAAACTTGTGATCCTCCTGCCTCAGCCTCCTGAATAGCTGGGATTATAGGTGTGAGCCACTGGATCTGGCTGAGATTTTTCTCTAAAAAGATAGAAAGAGAAATGAGAAAGATTATAAAAGAGAATAAATGCCACAAGGAAATGCTTCTTTTAATAAAAATATTTAAAAGAATTTATGAGAAGGGTATGTATGATCTAAATACTACAAAGTCATAGAAATAATGGTTACAAATAAATTTTCAAATGTTATCATGGAGTATCTTGTACACCAAAACAGACAAAAATGTACACACCCATCATACAACCCCAATAACCAACCACCATACCAGGCAATCTTGCTTCACCCACTATTTCTCTATATTTTAGAGCAAATCCCAGATGTCATCAACTCCATTTTCGTTAGACACAGTACATGAAAAATCATAGCTCTTCCAAGTACTTATTCAATGGTGCTTGCTTCTTCCTGCCTTCACCCTGCTTCCCCAAATCAACTCCAATGATAAATCCCCCCAACTCAGAGCATCATTACTAGTAATAACTGGTACTCCCAGGGAACTAAGCAAATAAAGTGCTTATGAGATATGCAGGATTTGTATTTTATTTGAGGGCTGATGATCATATACCCTTCCAAGCTTAAAATTTTCTGATTCTTCTCTGCAAACATCCACTTCTGACAAGTGTTCTGTTACCAAAACTGGGTCACATATTTAGCACCACTGAAGGTAGCATACTACAGTAATTAAGACATCAGCGTTCATCATTCAAGTCTGAGTTTAACTTGGGCCCTGCCAATTACTAATTTTGTGATCTTAGTCAAATTGCTTAACCCTTCTGAGACCCTCTATCCTCAACTCTAAAACTAATCACTAATACCTCACAGAATAGTCAGGAAGATTAAATGAGATAATGTTTATCAAATGTGTAGTAAAGCACGCTAATAACAAACATACCTCATTAAAAAAAATCAACCAAAAGAGTAATAAAAATCAATAAGGAGAAAGTATATGGGGAAAAGGAGGAAATGAGAGAGTAAAATGGGGGTAAAAATACTCCACTTTACTAAATCTTACCTTCAACTAACTTCTTTCAAGAAGTTGAGTATCTCTGTGTGATTGCTCAATGGGAACTTTCAATGAACTCAAAATCTAAGCTATGGGGAATTCAACCTCTACATAACTATATAAAACATTGAAGCAACCCATTCCCCCACCCACATGCACATAAAGGAACCTCACCCAAAGAATGTACTGCATATAAACTGCTTGGTGTAAGTACTCAAGGTAATAGAGAGTGAATGCTCACTCCTTTCTCTAAATGAACTAGCCCTGTCAATCTGGACAGCTGTACCAGGGCAAAGCAACAGTACACATGACCAAAGGTAGTTCCAGTTCCAGCAATGGACCTCTCGCCAGCTTCATGCCTGCACCATTTCATTTTTATACTTTTGGGGAAAAAAATGACTTAAATAAACAAAGTGCATAGGAAGGTTTTCTTTTTGCTTATGTAACATTTGTCAGGACACTTACAGATTAAGAGAAAATGTCTCTTAATTCATACACTATCAAACCCTAATGTCATATGGTTACTTCTTAAGAACTGACATAAGATTTTATGTAAAAATTATCTAATACAATTGATTAATTTAAAAACCACAAGCTAGTTTTTCACTGACTTTACAATGAGAGTATTATTTTCTTAATTTTCTTTTGCATCCCAAAGTTGTAGAAAGGCTATACTAACAGAGATGACCAAATGCCAGAAAACTATTTCTCCAGGAAAAAAGTCAGGGGAGCACAGAAACTCTTAGGTGGCTTCACAAACTGTGACTGAGTTGTGGAGTTCACCTGGGACATGTTTGACTGGGTTAACCTCTTAATGGATTACTTCTCCTTGTCTTTCCCACATCTACTCAATCCTGCTGCTAGAATAATCTTTCCCACCTCAATACTTTTCATTCTTGTCCCCTGTTCCCACTTTTCCTCCAGCACTTCCTTTCACAGTCTGGTCCTAACTTCCCTTGACAGTTGGATCATCCACAACTTCCCGTCACATATCCTTTGCTATATATTCAAAGCAGACTGCTGTTTTCTCCAAATTAGTCCAGTATGTGCATGCCTTGGTGCCTTTGTTTCTTGCCAATAGAAGTCCTCTTCCTCAATCTTCACCTGTCAACATTCCACCTATTCTTAACATTCTAGTTCAAATGGCATTTTTTTCCCCAGGAAACTCTGTTCATCTGTTCAAACTAACCTTTCCCTCCTTTGTGCCCAGAGAGAATTCCATCTGCCTTGTTTTATGGTCATTAGGGTTTTATTGTTATCAACTGAATTCCAAGCTTCTGGGGGCCAGCAGGCATGCCTTCTTCATACTTTGTTACCCCTGAGTAAGGAACATGGTTAAATCACACCGAACTGTGCTGCATAATGCTCTAGGAAACCATCAATAATAGCCATTTACACCTTTAAAACAGGTATTCCACACAAAGGAAATCTTTGAGGGAACTTTTTAAAATTATCTTTACCAACTCTGATGGAGATGATTTCTCCTATAGACAAAGTTTGTACTGAGCTCATATGATATGTGCCCAGAATACAACAGGAGCAGCAAGCTCTCTCTGTCAAGACATGAGAAACTGAAGAAGACACATGTCTAAGAGGAAATGGCAAAAGCACAAAACTGGAAACAGTATTTGTGAACCTCTTTTGCTCAAATCACAGACATCTTCAACCTGCTCATGCTACCTCACAGAAGGAGCAAATTAGGAAATGGGAAGGGAAAAAAGATCTTTACACTTGGGTGCTTCTGTTTTCGTTTTTGGTATTGGGGATTGAACCCAGGGTCACTTAACCACTAAGCCACATCCCCAGCCCTGTTTATGTCATATTTTGAAATGAAGTTGCTTAGGGCCTTGCTAAATTGCTGAGGCTGGCTTTGAACTTGAGATCCTCCTGCCTCAGCCTCCTGAGGTTTCTGGGATTACAGGTATGCACCAACACTCCCGGCTTACCCCTTTTTTTTAAAAGAAAAAAAAAAGATTTTTATATTTTTAGATTAGATTATCCATAACTCTAAGGGAAAACGTATAACGTTTAAGCATAAGAACATATCTATGCTGGTGCATGTGGTGCATGCCTATAATGCCAGTGTCTTAGGAGACAGAGGCAGGAGGATGGCAAATTCAAGTCCAGCCTGGGCAACTTAGCCATGGCCTCAGCAACTCAGTGAAACTCTGTCTCCAGATAAAACACAAAAAGGGCTGGGGATATAGCTCAGTGGTAAAGTCCCCCTGGGCTCAATCCCTAGTACCAAAAACAAAAACAAAAACAAAACAAATGGACATATCCATAATTCAGAACTTAAAGTACTGGCAATCAGTACAAGGCAAGTACAGGGGGAAGTAAACACAAATAAAAATATAAAAATTATGCAAGGAAATCTGAGAATCAAAAGTTCATCTCTTGTCTCCATTGCAATTGGGTTGCTTTCCTCCACTAGATCCAACAGATTTCATGAATGTGTTTAAACAAAACAAAGTGATTGGTTTAAATACAACTTTTCAAAGATTATAGTTAATTAAGAATAACATTTAATAATATTTTCTTTTTTTTCAGAATTTTGCTTTTTATCTCATAATTAAAATCTCCATAATTATGTTTTCCAAGATGTGGAATCCTCTGAAAATACTCAGAAAAAAATACACAAAGAAGAAAAGTGTTACTACCCTGCTGAATGCCTAACTGCAGCTGTCATATGAACCAAGAGTCAAAAAAAATCCAAAAAACAAACAATTGTGGCTAATTTTTTACTATAAATAAAATAGAGAATTTCAATAAAGCAAAGTCTCTTATCCCAACAGTATTTCTTAAATACCTAAAGCATTAAAATCAAACACTTTATCCATCGTGTCCTCAACATCGCCTCCTAAATGGATTCTTTTTTTTGGTGATACCAAGTCAACAGACAAATACAAAATTGCTTACTAAAAGATGCTCAGAAATGCTAAAAAACTTCTAGAACGTGACTCTGCCCCCAACAGAGTAATTCTGTCCATGTACTACTCATAACAAAGGTACAACAGTAATTTTTAAATCTGGATAGGAAAGGATAGTTCCATCCTTTCCATATGTATTAAACACTGACCATTATTCAATCAGAAACTGGGACCTCTGCTCCTGAAATGTTTTCTGGGTTTTATCTGTGTTGTCCAACGATAGCTATTAGTCACCTAGGACTATTTAAATTTTATTAATGAAAATGAAACAAATCCAGCTGCATTGTTACAGCAATCATACTTCCGGTGCTCAGTGTGGCTGTCTGACTGGACACTGCGGATACAACACGTGTCCATCATTACAAAAGGTCCTGCTGCATAGTGCCATCCGAGATCACCAGTCTCCTAAACCGCATCTGTGTTAGTGCTATTTCTCCAAGGTGCTATCTGAAAGATAGACTTGATAATGCGACCCATAAATCTTCTCTTGGTTTTAATAGTTGAAAATTAGATCTTCATGACAATTCAGAACAGATTGTGCATTCCCTGCCACTTCAGGATCTCTTTAGATGCGGGGGCAGGGGGAGTAGTCAATTAGAAAACTCAAAGAAAACAACAACTACCATTTAAAAAAAATAATTTCTGCTATTGTTTGGCTCTTGAATGTTCCCTGAAGACCCATGTGTTAATGTCTTGATCCCCAGGTTGGTGCTATAGGGAGGTGGTGGAACCAAACAGGTGGAGCCTTGTGACAGGTCCTTAGGGCTTAGGGGCATTACCTTGAACCTTGAATCCTGACCTATTCCTCTTTCACTCTCCAGCTGATGAGGTAAGCAGTTCTGCTCTGCCACATGCTCTGCCATGATATGCTTCCTTCTCCCAGGACCAAAAGAAAGGGGTCAACTGACCATGGACTAGAACCTCCAAAATTGTTAGCCAAAATAAAGCTTTATCTGCAGAAGTTAATCATCTCAAATATTTAACTCTAGTACTAAACAGAAAGGTGACTAATAGAGCCGGGCGCGGTGGCGCACACCTATAATCCAAGCGACTTGGGAGGCTGAGTCAGGAGGATTGCAAGTTCAAAGCCAGCCTCAGCAACTTAGCGAGGCCCTAAGCAACTCAGTGAGACCCTGTCTCTAAATAAAATACAAAATAGGGATGGGGATGTGGCTCAGTGGCCGAGTGTCCCTGAGTTCAATCTGGTTCCAAAAAAAAAAAAAGGTGACTAATACGATCTTCCACAGAATATGTGCACTGTTCTACTGATAGGTAGTTTGGTAATTAGCATTTTGTACAAATGATATTGCCATTATTTAGAAGTAGCTCTTATTTGCTATATATAATACTATCTTTGGTATACAAGCACTTTTACCTAACAAAGAAGTTTATTATATGGGAAACATCTGGTTTTTGGAAGCAACATGGTCAAGTGAAATACACAGGTTTTGAAATTAGACAAGAGCTGAATCCTGTATCCCTTCATACATTCCAGCTAGTTACCTGTCTTTTGAGCAATTTACAGAATCATCTGCATTTTCCAAAAAGTAAGAAGTGAGACTCAGTTCAATTTCCCAGGCTTGAAGTTAACATTAAATAATATAATAAATATTTGGCATTGACAACTACTAGCAACCATTATGAAAAACAAATAATTTACCATAATAATGCCACTACTAATAGTTCTTAGTAAATGAATTCTTTTTTAAAAAGTTTTATTCCTAGATATGGTAGCATATTCCTATAATCCCAGCAACTTGGAGGGCTAAGGTAGGAGGATCACAAGTGTGAGGCCAGCCTCAGCAACTTAATGAGACCCTGTCTCAAAAACCAAACCAAAACAAACAAACAAAGAAAACCCAAGTTTATAGCAGCACAATTAACAACAGTCTAACTATGGAACTAGTCTAGGTATCCACCAATGGATGAATCAATAAAGAAAATGTGGTATGTATACACAACAGAGTTTTATTCAGCCATAAAGGAAAGTGAAATTATGTCATTTGCAGGAAAATGGATGGAACTAGAGATCATCATATTTAATGAAATAGGTCAAACTCAGAAGGTCATGTGTTTTCTCTCATATGCAGAAACTAGAGAGGAAAAAGGAAAAGAAAGATGGAGGCAGATCTCATGAAAATCAAAGGGAGATCAATAGAGGAATGGGACCAGGGGAGAGAAGAGGAAGAGCTGGCATTACTTTTCAGATAGCACTCTGGAGAAACAGCACTAAAAAAGATATGACTTACAAGACTGGTGATCTTAGAATGGCACTGGGGAGTGATATTGGCCAAACTATATTGTTATATTGTGTACATATGTGAATATATAACAACCAACCCCATCATTATGTACAACTATAATGCACCAATAAAAATGTAGGGGAAAAAAGGGCTGGGATATAGCCCAGTGGTTAGAGCACACCTGGATTCAATCCTCAATACTGCAAAATAAATAAAGGAATAGACAAAATAATAAAATAAAAAGTTTTATTGAGATATAATTCATGCCTTTGAACTATATAATTCAATATGAATTCAGGTTTTTAATTTTCAATTCAACAATTACTTAGCATCCACCATGGCTGGTTACTGATGGTTTCTAGGGCAGTGGTTCTCAAATGGAAACAATTATACCCACCTGGGGACATCTGGCAATGTCCCCAGTGTTTGGGGTAGGGTGATCTGCTCCTAGTTTCTACTGAGCAGAGTCCAAGGGATGCTGCTAAACATTCTATAATGCACAAGACAGCTTCACAACAAAGAATGATCCAGTCCAAAATAGTGCTTAGACAGAGAAACCCTGTTCTAGAAATACGAAGCTGAACATAAGACAGCATCCATATTGAAAAAGCTTACTACCTGGTAAGGGGGTACCAAGGTAGAAATGAAGCTATGCCTCAGAGGCTTGCTAGGGCTGGAGAGAAGAAGATGGAATTCTTCTGTCAAAATATGAGAAGTCAAATAGCAATCTTCCAGGGGTACTGAGGATAGAAAGGAAAGATTGCATATAAAGGGAATAACAGGGGAAAACCCACAGATATATGTGAAGCATGCGGGAGTCTAAGAAATGCCAGTTCAGAATGGTTAGAGCTCAGGCTAAGACAGAAAGAGAGAGAGGAAGAGGTGGAAGGAGGGAGAGAGAAAGAGGGAGAGAGGGAGAGAAGAGGTACAAGTTTAGATTTGACTTTAGGGTCAGTGTTTTCTGTAAAGAGCCAGATAGTGAGAATCTTTAGGTTATACAGTCATATAGTCTCCTTTACAACCACATAGTGAGACAGCAGCCATAGATAACACATGAATGAATGACTACATATATTTCATTACAACTTTACTGATGAGCATTAACCTTTGAGCTTCATAGAATTTTATAAAATGCTAGTCATCTTTTAATTTCCTCTACCATTTTAAAGTGTGAAAACTGTTCACAGCTGTGCACTGTACATAAACAGGTGGTGGCATAGTCAGACAAAGCCTGCTATGATGTATAAGAACCTCAAGGTGACAAGTTAGCTGACTGATAAAAAATAAAGCAGAATGTTTCCCTTCAAATCTCTGGAAGTACTGACTATCTTCGAGTTACTTCCTGCTAAAGAACAAATGCACATGGGTTTAACTTTTGTCATTAGCTTGTTTGTAATACTTACGATGAGATGCTTATTTCAGGCCACTGTGGTGAAATGACATTTACCTAATGCAGATATAAATTTTGTGTTAATTAGTGGGCACTTGACACTGATGTAATCTGATTAGTGTGGAAAAGTCAGCCTTAAACTAGCTCCCCAGAACTGACAGTATGTCCTTGAATTAGAAGAACTGGGGCTAAGTGACAAAAAGTACCAGTTGTTAAGAAACCATTTATAATCATCTGTTAAAATGAAGATAATACTAACCACCTCACAGTGTCATGATGAGAGGTATGAGACCCAGCATGTAATACATAGTAGGCTAGGTGGGCCCACTCTCTCCAGCCTGATTTGATTTCAAGTCAAATTTTAGAGACTTTAAGCTATTCATACTTTAAATTTGAAACCATTTTCAAGAGAGGAGTCTGATAACATTGAGCTCCAATTGTGAAGAAAATACATTGTTTTTACATGCTTTATTAAAGAAGCTAAGAGAAAAGTAGAGCACTAATCTAGGGAAACATTTCTTTTAAAAACTTGTGCCAAGCATGGTGGCACATGCCTGTCATCCCAGTGGCTTGGGAGACTGATGCAGGAGGATCAGAAATTAGTGAGGCCCTGTCTAAAAAAAAGAAAGAAAGAAAGAGAGAGAGAGAGAGAGAGAGAGAGAGAGAGAGAAGGGAGGGAGGGAAAAGAAAAGGACTGGGGATATGGCTCAGTGGTTGAGACCCCATGGGTTCAATTCCCAGTAACAAACAAACAAAAAACTTGCTTCATGGGGCCGGGGGACATAGGCCCTGTGTTCTAATCGCCAGCACGGCAAAACAAACCAACAAACAAAAAAACAGACTTGCTTCATCATAACTCTAACTTTTTACTACTTTGTAAGGACAATGTATGGTGTTAGACTCAAATGACTAAAGTCATATGAAATCTCAAACTTTATCTTTGAATCTTTGATGTGGCTTTTTTTTTTTTTTTTTCGGTAGTGGGAATCCAACCAAAGGCCTTGTACAAGTCAGATAAGCAATCTACCACTGAGCCATATCTCCAGTCCTTTGATGTGGTTCTTTAGGAACAGATTCCGTGATCTTGGGGATATTATTTAGCATTTCCTAGGGACAAAATAATGATGTCAAAATGTGGATTAAATGAGCTGTTTATAAACTTAATTACATAATTATACAGTATGTGCTCAATTAATGTTAGCTACTATTAACTTGAAATATCATTGCAATCACTATTTGTTTCTAAATGTCCCACCATGACAGAGTCCCCTCAACTTTATAATATTTCTGTATAATTCTAGAATCCAAATGAGCTCCAAATCATTCAGACTGATACCATTTTATAAATGGATTAACAGATTGAAGTCACAGAGAGAGGTAAAACAGCTTAGTATAAAGAGAGAGGGCTCTGCCTGGGAAGGAAGTTGGGGAAAGGAGTACAGTTGGAGAGGAACAACTTCTAACGTTCCATAGTATAGCAGGATAACTAGGGTTGACAACAATTTATTGATATTTCAAAATAGCTAGTTGGCAAAATTTTAATGGTTTCTGACAAAAGAAATGATAAATCTCTGAAGTGATACATGACAACTACCCTGATCAAATTATTACACATTGTACATATGTACTGAAACATTATGTAGTGCCCCATAAATATGTATAATTACCATGTTAACTAAAAATAAAAGATAGTTTTTTAAAACGTGAGAGCCTTGGCATCAGACATGCATATTTGTGAGTTCTGGTTCTGATTATCAACAATCAGCTTCATTAATTCAGGTACATAACTTAATTTCTCAAACCCTTGATTTCTTTGTTTGTAAAAAGGAGATGTAAATAAGATAGTGCTCATAAAGCAAGAACACAGGTACATTATATATTTTTTAAAAATCATATTCCCTGTTATTATTTGTGATACTGGGGACTAAACCAGAGGTTCTCTACTACTGACCTACATCCCGAGCCCTTTTATTTACTTATTTGTTTTTATTAAGACAAGATCTCACTAAGTTGCACAGGCTGTCCTCAAACTTGTGATCCTCCTGCCTCAGTCTCCCAAGCCACTGGGATTACAGGTGGGCAACAAGGTGCCCGACCCTATTGATCTAACGTTCCTATACTGATATTACATTTTTTTCCACATCTTTTTGGAAGACACGTGTATACTTGAGCCTATGTTAATTTTGAACATGATTTTTAACTAACCATACTGGTTTGAGGGAAGCAGACTCTTTTATTTATTTTCCACTCCATCTCTTCTTTTCTGTGACTTCTTTATTATTATATCCCTTATTTTCAAGTTATGTTGTGTTCTTCCAATGCTTCCATCTTACCAACCTTACTCCACGAATGTTGTGAATACATATGTGAAAATCATATGTTAAGTATTCCTATAAAAATACTTTGTTAAAGGATTACATACTAAGGAACTAAAGACAGTACTTTCTGCAGAATCCAGGCTGTTATAGTCCAATGAATGTCACAGAGCGCACCCTTCCAATTCATTTGCTTCAAGAGGCGAAGGAAATAACTTACTTCCTTTTCCCTCTTTTCTATCTGGCTTTTCTGATGTGTTCCCAGATTCTCAAAGAAAGATTCAGATATCCATGAAATCTTAATATGTCTATTTGATGCCAGGAAAAATAAAGAACAGTATGCTAGTATTGTAGACTGGGAACGACTTGAGGGAGAATTTGATTCAGTCTAAAAAATTACTAAGTCTTTCTTCTCCTGTTAACAGAGAAGCAATGTTAACTGGCTCCAACGTGCATGGAATTCTACTACCCTGGAGCATGCTCATGGAGTAATCCTAGAAACTTGGCAATATGTTCAGTAGTCTAAATCTTCATCTTTTGGCAGATGAGCTGTAGCAATTTTTGGCTTTTTCTATAGACCGTGTACTTGACATCATTTAGCCTAGACTCAGACCCTAACTGACCCTGCCTTTGTGCTTCGGGTAGAGTTTAATCTTTAAGAGACCCAGCCTCAATAGAAACGACCAGAGTGTGAAAGGTCTAACTCAGCCTCTCAATGAGTGTTCTTTAATCTTCACTCTTCCTCAAAATGAGGTACTCAATACTCGCTTATAATTGACAACAATTAACTAATTTTTTATTTGTTTTTGTTGTTCTGTTTTTCAGTTTTTGTTTTCTTTTGCATGAGATAGAGGCAAAAATACCCAAAGGCATAGGGTTAATCTTAAATGTGTTGTTCACAGTAATTATTCTATATTTTTATCAGTTTGTTCATTGAACTAGATTAGATTTAATTTGAACTTTTGCCTTGGAATTGGGAGGAGTAGGCGAACTAGGGGTGGAGCCCAGGGATGCTTTACTGAGCTACATTCCCAGTCCTTTTTATCTTTTATTTTGAGATATGGTCTTCCTAAATTGTCCAGGCTGCCCTTGAATTTGTGATCCTCCTGTTTCAGGCTTCTGAGTAGCCAGGATTACAGGCATGTGCTACCACATCCAGATAACTTTGTATATTTTACAAAGTTTTCCAAGTACAGTAAAACTTTCTCCACAAAGAGGAATTCACTTGACTGCATCAGAAACTACTTGCCTCTGAAATTCAACTCTTTCAGTAGGTCAGGCCACAAATGGGGGGGTGGATTTTATGAACTTTGCTTATATTCTTTGATGTTTTCCTATTAATCCATGTATATTTCGTAAGAAGCTTCTCATTTATGGTGGGAACAGGGTGGAGAGATGGCTTCTATTTTCTATTTATCTTGTCTGTCTTGCTCAGCATTAACGAAGTATATAGGTGCATCCATAGTGGAGTGCTTCTGCTTACCAGAGTACTTAAGTTTCCAAGGTACTTCATCTTTTTCCAAGTAATCTGAATGTGTATTCTGATCATTTAATGTACTTCAGAGATGCACTGTGTAAACCTTTCACAACTAATCTATAGCCCTAACATTTATTCCAATGTTGGAGAACCTTCTGAAAGAAAAAAGAGGTTTTGCTAAGTTTGACGAGTGCGGTAAATTGTGGCCCACATGCCTTCAGACAATAGTTGGTAGATTCCCACAGACCAAGGTCAAACAGTGATATTTACCTGCAACGTTCCCACTTATACTGAGCACTCAAATAGTTCTGAATGGTGTCTTTAATCATGAACATAGCATTAGATGTGAAACTGCAACCTACTTGTGATTAAATTCACCAAGTGGAGAGGATTTTTTTTCTATTGGCACTCTGCATTGTAAAAATAAGCAGCCATGCACAATTGTGCACATCAGTAATGCCAGCTATTTGGAAGGTAAGGTGAGAGGATCTCAAGTTTTAGGCCAGAGTAATTAACTTACTAAGATCTTGTCTCAAAATAGATTAACATAAAAAGGGCTTGGATATGGCTCAGTGGTAGAGCACTCCTGGGTTCAATCCCCAATATAGGGGAAAAAAGACAAAGGAAGAAGAAGGGAAGGTGATTATAGGGACCCAATGTCAAATTTAGTAAAAATCACTAGAAAAAAACAGAAGTGTGATTTAATGATCTGAGAAATTAGGCAAAAGTGTCAACTCTGACGAATTTAAAAATGGTTATAGGTCAAAGCATTAAAAACTTCTTTGGAATAGAGTAGCTATAAGGGGAACATGGTGAGGTATCTGCCAGGGGTTAATTGCAGCCCTGCATGAAAAGCAGTTAACAAGTGAGAATTAGAACACCCAGGAGGAAAAGAAAAATGTTTCCAGTGCCATGAGAAATAAACAACAAAGAAGAAATATTTCCTTTGGCTACCACTACCTCCTTTTCAAAAGCTCAGAGGAGCTACAGGGAATGCCAAGGACTGGTTTTCTCTCAACTCCCTCTGAAACATTTGTCTTCATTACCACTCTTTTTAATCAGGGCTCCTTCATGAGTGTTTCTGCTCAGCCCCTTAGGGGCAGCTCTGGTCTGCGATAAATCAGAATCCACACCGCAAGTCACTAATCAGCACTCTCAGGGAAAGAAAAACAGAGAAGTGCAGACCACTACAGCCAAAAAGGCTCAGAGGCCCACAGGCCTCAAGGAAGAAAGGCCTCTTGCAGAAGTAAGTTAGCAAAGGTGCTACAGGGCTCCAGTAATTAGGAATTTTTTTTTTTCAAATCTCAATCATGAATTGTTCATTCTTAATTTTAAGAGTGTGGAATATAATTTCATTTGAATAGTATAAAATGATTATCAACTTGTTTAATAAATTATAATTTGTCCCCCCAGTTTAATAATTTTCAAACCTAATTGAAACTTAGTAAGCCCAGGGCAGAAGAATAGAAGATAAATTCAAATAAATAAAACCATCAGCAGGGCTTGGTGGCACACATCTATAATCCCAGAAGCCTTGGGAGGCTGAGGCAGGATGACTACAAGTTCAAGACCAACAATTTAGGCCTTAGGAAACTTATCAAGACTCTGTCTCAAAATAAAAATTAAAAAGGACTGGAATTACTCAGTGAGACCCTGTCTCTACGATACGATACGATACGATACGATACGATACGATACGATACGATACGATAC
>JAJEJO010000746.1:200125-216559 GCA_020662805.1 Glaucomys volans
ACGATACGATACGATACGATACGATACGATACGATACGATACGATACAATACAATACAATATAATACAATACAATACAATACAATACAATACAAAAGAGCTGGAGATGTGGCTCAGGGATGCAGCTCCCTGGTACCAAAAAAGGCAAGGGGCAGGGCTGGGGATGTAGATCAGTGGTAAAGCGCACCTGGATTCAATCCCCAGTATCTAAATAAATAAACAAATTTTAAAAAACATAAAAGTCAACAACTCTCCTCCTCATCTCCTCAACTTTCAGTGATGTCATTAAAAAATAGAACATTCTGGGTAAGAACTCTCTAATGTTCACAGCATGACTGTTACTTTACTTAAATGGAATTAGACTCATACACATAGTATTTTTTTCATTGCAAAGTATTTTAGGAATAATTAAAGGAAACAGTTTACTCTAGAATCTAGGATTCTACATATCTTATACTACTATAGATCTTTTTTTTTTTTTTTTTTTTTTTGTGGTGCTGGGGATTGAACCCAGGGCCTTCTGCTTGCAAGGCAAGCACTCTACCAACTGAGCTATGTCCGCAGTCCTTACTATAGATCTTAAGCATGGATCACATAATAAAATAATACCAATTATAAAGAAGCAACAAAATGAACGGAAGAACACAATAGGAATTAGCAAATGTGGCTACTTACCTATGCTAAATCATGGAGCAGAGTGAGTCTTAGTTTATTTATAAAATACTTCTCACATAGTAAGTTGCTAAAATTCCCCATAAATTCAAGGTGTTTTAAAATTATTATAAATAGTTCTTCTGAAAGTACTAACGGGCTATAAGAGCTAACAGAATTCATGCAAAAGGGAGAAAATAAATTTTTCATAGGAAGATAGATCCAGATTATGGCCAATACTTCCAGGACACTTGGATACAAGCTCTAATATGAAATCATCCCAGAAATATGAAACCAGATCATCATCAGCTATGCAAATAATCAAGCTAAGAGTTGAGTTCATGACTTCCAAAACTGAAGCTAACTTTTTTAATGCAAATGTAAAACTGTTTTTAATATCAGTCTGCCAATGGTATGGACTCCAGAAAGAAATCACAGGTAACATTTAGCCAAATATATAATGCTCTATGGCAATAAAGACATCCCACACTGCCCTGGAGCCAAGAGCTCTTCCAACTTCACTGGCATTTTACTCCTCTGTGTCTATGAATACCAATGCCACCTGACCACATGGACAGCCAGCATGGAGCTTGCCCTTTACACCATGGAGCCCCACTCTAAGGCAGCATCATGCATGGTCAAGAAATTCGAGTATTCTCTTTACTCCAATATTATTATTGATAACTATAAAATATAAATAAGGAACTAACATCCATCAAAATGAGAAACATTTTCTAAATCTAGATAACACAATTAGCCCCCCACTTTTCATGTTTCAACAAGAACCCTTGTCTGTCATGACTTTGGGATGAAAACCTGTTGGAAGACCTCAGGAGAATTATTTTCTGATGCTGACCTTAAGAGTGGGATCAGAACTGCTAGGAGACCAAACCAATTACAAAGGTCAGTTTTAGTAGAGTGAGGGTGCTCACAGAGGGCATGTCCAAGAAGCGTGGTTTAAATCTCCTTCAAAACATCTGAGTCTCATGTTGCACAATGGGATACAATCAAAGGCTCTTGAGGACAGGAGTCACATAATAAATGCAATATTTTAGGAAGACATTTCCATTACCACTATGCAAGATGAATTGGAGGAAGTAACAGGGTTGGAGACATTGAAGGTTGTGGGACCACTGTGTGTTGCTCTAGGCCAGAGGTGATTAAGATCAGCTCTGTGGTTATTCTGAAGAAGGGGGTCTGTGGGTTGCATTGTTCTTTTGGATGTAAGAGTTAATGATGATAAGGAAATTGTACAGATTAGTTTCTCATGATTAACTGGGAAGGTATTTTGTAAGTTGGTTTTTCAGGAGCTCTGGGATGTACAACTGAGAGACATACTTATGTAATTACTATTAAGTATTAATAAGCGTTCAAATGAGCTCTACATAAAAGAAGTATTTACAGTAAATTAAAGATTAGTCACATAAACTCAGTAAAGGTGAATGTGGGTCTTTCAGCTGTCTCCCGAATATGTGATTACAACAACTGGACAGATGCCATTGGAGCACCATCCATATGTTCTCTCCTGGAACTGCCAGCTGTCTGAGTCACAGCAGCGGTGTGGTGATGATGCTGCGGGATACATCGCCTTCACGACCATAAACCAACAAAGCAAGAAGCCTGGCTCATCTACAGCAAAGTATTGGTGGCCTGTCAAGTGCAGATGATGACTTCATTTTTTCTTTGAATTTTGCAACTAAGCTATATATAATTTAATGATCTGCTATGAGAAATGATTAAGTTCAGTTTCTGTAGACCTTTGAGAAAGGCTCAATAGAAGAAATAAATAAAATGGTAGTTTCTACATTACAGGGGAAAGAAAGACCTAAGGAAGTCCACAGCTGAATATAAGGTATAAATGAAGGCTCTAAAACTGAGGCCTCCCTACACAGGCCATTCAAGGCCACTCAAGGCCTCCCATTCTCCAAAATCACATCTAAGAGCAGCATGGTCCCTCTCCTGTGTTTCCAGAGTGCTTTAAGGATGTTGAAAGCCCTAGAAGTTGAAAATCCAATCTGGCTGCTATAAAGAGCCCGTCTCAGACATATTCTCATTCCTGACAAATACCCACCCACCGGCAGGACTGGGAGACACATGGCAACCAGAGCAAGTTGTCAAAACTGATCATTATACAACGTCCATCTTCCAAAAGTACAACATCCGCAATGTTTTCCTTGGAAGGACAGTCTTCTGAGAGCCATAAAAAGGTGGTTAAACTGATGAGGTTAGCTCTGGTAGTCTAGAGGTTAGCTCTGGTAGTCTATGCTAATAACAGGTTAAAAACGTAAAGGTGAATGATCACACTGGAATGTTTCACAGAAAAACAAACAAACAACAACAAAGGAATTCATGAATTATGTTCCTCTACTTCAAAGAAGTCCATAATTTTTAGCACTCCTCCTTTGAGAAAAGTTCTCTGGCCCTCCTCCCTCCTTTAATTTCCTTTCTTATTCTATACCCTCAGGTCACGAGCCGTGTGCTACATGGCCTAGGTGACATATAAAGTTCACAGCTATTTGCCTGATCTCATGATCCTCTATCAAAACAGCACTTTCAAAAGTGTTTCCTGTCTAGCTCTGCACTTGCGTGAGTGCTTCCTTGGCTGGATCAGCTGCCAAATTAAATCCCTTTGGTAGAAAACTAGAGAGAACTCAATATAGCCCTGTCCCCCTTTCCACCTTAGGCCTGACATCCGGAAGTGACTTAGGAAGTACTCTAATGGTTACCAAATTTTTGGGAACTGATTTAACTTTTCTGTGCTAACCATGTGTTTAGGAGAGACTGAATCACTAATCATCACTTGACCTTGTGACAGACCAAAAGTTACCGATTTTTTTCCTGAAAAAAAAAAAAAAAATCTACCAGTTAGCACAATGATGTAAATGCAAAATCATGTTGTGAGATGACTGCAAACATGCTGGTTTCCAGATGTTTGACAAGACAGTGCAGAACCAACACAAAGGAGGGCCAACCGTTTCTGTCACAAACTCGGCTGGGTCACTTGCTTCTCTCTTCCCAGCACACAATTTTTATAAGTGCTAGGGATTAATTTTTTTTTTTTTTTTTTTTTTTTTTTGCGGTGCTGGGCTTTTTTGAACCCAGGGCCTTGTGCTTGTGAGGCAAGCACTCTACCGACTGAGCTATATCCCCAGCCCTGTGCTACGGATTTTATACAGACGTCAAATGAGTTAAGACAGAGAAGAACTGAAGGTCAGTCCATCATATCTCAAATTCTGTCTGAAAATGCAGAAAATTCTCCAAATCGATTATTATTATTACTGTATTCAGCAATAACTGCAGTTTGATTTGATTGAGTGTATATTTATTGGTGCACCCCTCACCCATGTCACTTAAATAAGCTTGTACTACCAATCAAATAAAGACAGGAATCTGAATGGAGCTCTGCACATTCCAATAAGTAGCCCCTGTGACTCTCAGCCACAGATAAAATCTGAGTGAAGTCAAAACAATACTGCTCAGGCTGTCCCTGCTGCGTGGGCTTCTTCTTTATGTACTCATCCTGACTCACACTATTGCTGTGGAAGGCTTCCAAAAGAAAACCAGATCTAGCTGTCAGATTTACAGTATCAGGGAATCTCTAAAGGGAACGAGTTCTTTAAAGGAAAAGCCAAACTTTGGGTAATTACATTCAAATTCCTTAATCACATTTTCTGAGCTCAGTGGGAATTGTGGTGTTTCTTTGTTGAGTATCTTCCCCAAGCCACACAAATGCAGTACAGATTCTTCCTTCAAAGGGGTATCTAACAAAGGGGCTTCCCCTTGGCAGAACACTATTTTCAAGGGTGTACTCCTTATCTTTTTCAGGCAGTTAGAAGCAGTGTGTATGCATGTGTGTATATGTGTGTTTCATTTTGTTATATCACCTTTCTCACTTTGTAATCCCCTGGGCATAATAAGAAAAAAAAAAAAAAAGGAACAGAAAAGTAAAGAAGAGCATCTGAGGAGTAATAGGAAAGCATTAGTTTACCAACAACATTAGACATAACAGTTTGACTATTCCTTATCTGAAATGTTTGGAACCAGAAGTACTTATAGTTTTGAAGTCACGACATAGACTTTATTGATTGAGCATCCCTACTCCAAAAATTAAAAATTCTCCAGAATCCAAAATGTTTTGAGCATCAGATTCCATACTTAAAGATTAGGGATGCTTAACCTATTTTGCAGTGTGGTAATACTTGCTTCCTCCACACCTCTGGCCACATAAGAAAACTGTATGCCCCAATCCCTTGAAGTTCTAGTCCAATTCTACAATAGAACTTACTATGATGATGGAAATGTCCTACATCTTGTGACACCTAAAATATGACAATGTGGCTAGCTGACTGAAGAATTAAATTATAAGTTTAAATTAGAAAAGATAGCTAGTGGCTATAATATTGGACAGTACAGTTCTAGCCCATGAGCTATGAAAAGAAATGACAGCTGAAAAACCTCCCATGTTCCTTTCATCCTGCTAAGGTCACCTGCAATAAATAATTCAATGGTAAAGGTTTCACCAACGAAGATCCCTGAGTAGAGATAACATGGAAGAGAGACCCCTATAATCTGGGATATTTAGGAATAATTTACCCAGAAAAGTCACTATATAAAAAAGAAAGAAAACATAGCAGGTATTGATCTTCTGGAAGACAATATGGGTCCTATATTACCTGCAAAAACATTAAGAAGCTCTGATTTTACATGGGGAGGTGGTAGAGAAATAAGAGTGGAAGATACAGCTGCTGAGCAAACTGAAGTAGCCTCTAAAGGTGGGTCACAATACAATACTAGGGACCTGTGACAAAAGGGGGATAACGTTGGGCATTTTACTACTTGTTGGAAAAATACTACCCCCACCCAACAATTTAAACACATCTTACATTCTTGTCACCACATAAGTAACATGTTTCTGTCTCCAAAGTAGTGATTTGTTTGTTTGTAATGTTTCCCACAGAGAAAAAAATCCACTAGTCATGAAAGAGTTAAGAGAGACCAAAATTAGACACAGTTCATGTTAAAGGTTAGAAGAATAATCAGTCACTTGAAAAACACTACATAAACATTTTTCCGGATGCAATTTTCAGTCCAAGGATACATTTCCCAGTAGAAATCAGCAGCTAAAAAGGAAATCATTTCGTCTCCATAAGTGCCAAATTGTATCCTGATTTTTCCTGGTCTGGCTCAACTTTCAAAACTAGTGGTTCAACTTCTGCAATCTTTCACCCAATGACTATATAAACACATCTTTACAAGACAGACATAATCCTTGGGTGGGCCAATTTATGTTGGATTATGAAAATACTTAAAATACAAAATCGTATAATGACTGTTGTCCTTCAGTTTTTCACTAAAAGGAAAGAAAATTCCATTAAACATAGGCAGTAGTTCATGTGAAGATAACATGACACATATGTTACTTTCTTTTTTTTCCCCGCACAATATCTTAGAAAATAAATATTACCAACAACTCAGCAAAGGGTTGCCTCCTATTTTGGCAAAGGTGATATGTAAATTAAGATTTTGCAAATACACTTCTGATGTAGCCCCCTGCCTTACAGTGCACCACATCATTGGAATGAATTAAACTGCTCGCAACAGGCAAGGAAAAATTCTCACCCTTGGAAGTATTTTGGATCTTCTATATTCGGTCAGAGGTTATAGAAACATTAGTTTTAAGGATAAAGTAATCTTAAGTTAAAACCAAAAGATTCATTCAGAATTTATTACTGCCTCCAATTCATATATACCTCATATTATACAGAATTCCCCATAATATGATTCAAGCAGAACCTCGACCCCATACCTAGGAGAAGTCGTAAATTTTAAATCTTCATGGAAAGGTAAACTCTGTTTTTTCACTTCTTCCTTGAAATTCTAGAGTTTTTATAGTCAACTACAAAAGGCATCAAGAAAAGCATATCTTCAGCATTCAGCATGTGGAAGGGAAGAATGTTAACTTTTCCTCCAATGGATATAGTTATGTAAAAGAAGACATTCTGGGAGTCTTTGGAGAGTATAGAATAAATCATAGCTGTAAGATCTGGAAAAGTTTGGTTGAGCGTTAAGAGATTTTCACATCTGTGTCTATACATTCCTGTCTTGGGGATAATGTATCTCCAAAACCATTCATGGAAAAAATTCTGTTAAGTACTCTGTCTTTCAGTAAGCAAAACTTTGAATTACATTTGCAAACATTTCACTCTTATATTATTGAGAATTACAACAAATATCCATAAAATTGCACTGTTAAAAATTACTTTGCCAATATTGCTAAGAGCAATAACAAATTTAAAACAGTTTAATAAATTTTATATTCATTGCATAATTGTATGAATAATTTTCTGATGTCTAGACTAGCTTCATCCTTGCTCCTGAGAATGCAAATATGATACAGTATGAACAATCTGAAGGAATTCTCACAGAATAATGCACATTTCTTTTCATGTGCTAAGAGGGATTGTTGAATGTTATATTTCTATAATTTACAAAAATTTTAACTGGTTTTAAGTATTAGAAATGCATTTTCCTGTTCAACTGAATAACTCTGCCCAAACCAGCATGAAGTATTTAATTAAACATTTTCATTTAAATGTAATGGATTTAAGGCCAGCCTGGGCTACAGCGTGAAATAGCATCTCAGGGAAAAAAAGAAAGTAATGGAAACATAAAACTTTCAATTTGTTGCAAAATAAGAAAATCTTTAGCTCTTCTGAAAAGAATATACATCTACATACATAGACACTCAAACCAAGGCTGATCTAGCTTTTTAGCTCAAATATTTTGCATTCCTTTCTGATTTAAAACACTCTCCTATGAAAGCCACCATTATTTATAAGTGAAGAAAGAAAAGGGAATTTGTCTTACTTCTTCCCACTCCTCACTCTGCCATTGTCACCTGTATCTATTTCCAGGAAGCCAATATTCATTAGGGTTAATCTGCCTACTAAATGAATAAACAAAGGATTTCTCTGTCACTAAGAGGCCAGGTGAACCGATAGCATCTTCTAACACAGAAAATCATCTGTACCATACTGTTCAGGAAATTACCTGCTGCAATCCCACACCTGGGATCATTTGGCAGGCAGATCTGTAATGTTGAGTAATATATGGAAAATGGACTAAAACCATTTTTTCAAAGAACTGAAAAATCTCCCATATTTCAGAAATGAAGAACATTTTTATGTGACTAATTGAATAATTCACCAAGGAAAACTAAAGAAGAAAAGCAAAAGCAAAAATCGTTTCCACATTCCCTTTGCTAAAAAACAACGGGGGAAACCAAAATACCAATAAGCTGTGAAGTCTGATGATACAAAGGGACCAATACTTCTATAGAACTCTGAGATGTTAAAAATAACCATTCTACAATAGCATGAACCGAATGAAATAAACAAGAAGGAGGTATTGTTATTCAATAATCCCTGCTATAATAGACTGACCAAGTAAAGTTACATGACCTTGCTAAAGAACCCAGGATCAATCACTTTATTAATGTATTACTAATAATAAGATCACTTCATGCTTCATCTTGTACAGCAGAATCCTAGGACCTGTTGCCCTTAGAAATTATTTTTGCTAGGTAAATAATCCACTAGGAAACCACTGGTGTTAAATACACAAACACAAAACAAAACAAAAGAAATGAAGTCAAAGATACATAACCTCTCTCCAGATGTGCAGGGTGATGGGGAAACAGCAAAGAATTACACCCTAGATACAAGTTTTAAATAACGTCAGGTAGACTGAAATCTATGTTCTATAAGCACATGAAAGAACTGGAGGACTGATTTGATCACACATGTGACACTGCAGCAACAAACCCACTGACAAAACATGAAAACAAATAGTGATGGGAAATTATTCCCTTCTGAAAATTATGATCAGTTCTACAGGAGGGGCTGGTGTGACAGAAAATGAAATAAGACTAAATCTATTAGTCTCTATGCCAATGAGAATCAACCAAAATGCTATCCTTGACACATGGGTCACTAAGTTGCTGACACAGGAACTATTTGTTTATTCAACTTCTAATAATGTGCTTACAGAGAAAAGGAGCCAAACTACTGAGTACATTACATATCATTGTCTAGAGGGACTAGAAACTAGGGGAAAACAAAATGCAGGAAAAAGGTTAGTTTACATTTAATGAGTGCTTACTGTATATCAAACCTCATATGAAGAGAACTGGGTTTGCTTAAGAATGATAAAAAAATAGGCTCAGTCTTCATATGTAGTGTATGTCATCATTACTATTTTTGAAAGCAAGAGTTTTCTGCTTCACAAGGGTTCCCTAGTTGTTTTTAATATTGAATATGTCTGATGTGTACCAGATTCTACAGAAGAGTTGAGAAGTGTGTCCATTTGGAGGAATAACACTATCAACTGGGAGGCAGTGGAGATGAGGGAAACTGGGTCACATGCTCACTACACCTAAGGAGTACAGAGAAATAAATACCCAAAATATGGGATCTTTCCGTTTTTGTCTGTTGGGCCAGGTTTTCTGAGATAAGTCATTAAGCATAAATCAAAGTAAATGTAAACTGCATGTGAATTCCAATAGACATCAGCTGACACTGTGGTATTGACAACAGATGCTAAATATATGAATGTCATATATACATATTCTTAAATTGATTTTTGCTGAGTTTTTTGGTATATGTGGGAAAATTTAGCATGTCAGTTTAAGGAAATGCATATGATTTCTCCTTTAAGACTCTGAAAAAGCATCTGGGAGCAAGATAATGTTTGTCCTGACCTGCCAAAATCCTGTGGAGATCATCTCGAATCCACATCACATTCCTGAGTACTAATGCTCACACTGGGTCTTTTGCATTAGCAGATGTGTGAAAATGCATGTACTCAGAGAACTCCCTCGTGGTTTCACATCTGAAGAAGCTCCTCTGCAGCAGCTATTCCAGCCAAAAGCTAAATGACATTTCCAAGTTAAGTATACCTTCATTTAAGCTAGTGTCTGGAAGAAGAAATTCAACCAAAGGGTTTGTTATCTGGCCTAAAACCAAGAAAAGCCTGGAGCAATGTTAGACAGACTTTCAGGAGACCTTCAATATTCTCCTTCTAACACTCAGGTCATATCAGAGACTGTAAATTTTTCCTTACTCATGTAATCATTTCTAGTAGCCAAATGTTTCCATTATTCAAATGCATCACTGGAAGATTCTCCTGTGTGATTTCAGTTGTGATTAAAATTGCAGGAGGGGGGATGTTCAATGCTGTCCCTACTTCATTATTTTGGTTATATCAAAGAATAAGCTAAAAATATTAAGGAAACCAAACTATGTTTGTATAATTTCTTTTAATATTTCTTTTGTAAGAGTATTTATTAGCCAGGCATAGTGGTGCATGGCTGTAATCCCAGCTACTAGGGAATACCAGATAGGAGGACGGTAAGTTCAAGGCCAGCCTCAGCAATTTATGGAGACCCTGTCTCAAAATAAAAAATAAAAAGGGCTGGTTGGGGGCATAGATCAGTGGTAAAGCACTCCTGGACTCAATCCATAAGAAAATAGTAACAACAAAAAGTATTCTGGAGGCTTATCAAAATTAACTCAAGCCCACTATAGAAAACAGTGGAAGAAATTTTTAAAAAAAAATTAAAAGTACCTGTAATCTTCAGACTCATTTGCCCTCTTTTCTTTTAGTTTGTCATCCATGAATATATATACACATATATTTATACATATATATAAATTTGTTTGTATGAATACTATATACATCTGAATACTAAGGTTGTATATATCCATGACTATACCTTGTTTTTCATAAAACTCTGTACAGTTTTGTGCCCTTCAAAGTTTACTATAATGCAAATCAGTGCTCACAAGCTTAAATGGACAAAAAGCATTTGATAATTGGGGGGGAGGACATATAGAAAATTCAAAAGGTTCACTTTGTTCTGTGTTAAAGTCCAAATGGTTATGAATGTCTACATATCAAACAATATGACACTGACTCCACAGCAAAACTAGAGAAACAGAGAAACATGTAAGTTCACAATGTGTTTGCATGTGCATGCAAACAAAAAATATCTATGAGAGCAAGAGCAGATAATTCCTTTTGAAGAGTTATGTTTTATAGAAAAGAATAAAATGGTTCTGCAGCTAATATCAATTTAAAATAGACCTCATGATTCATTCATTCTTATTTAAACTTCTGTGTAGAGAAAGAACAGAAATGTTAGCAACATGAATCTAGAGATTATTTAGATATTCCTTGTACAATATTTAAATTTTTTTCTGTGAAAATTTGCAGAATAACATTTTTTGAAGTAAATTTCCTACTCATTGTCAAGTTAGTAAATCTTGCCAATAATACTTTTCAGATATGCTGAAGAATAACTTTAGTAAGATTCTAAATCCACTAATATTTTAACTGACATTGCACAAAAGTTCTGAATTAATGTTGAAATACCTGCAATTATAAAAATATTGTCAGGCATTGTGGTGCACCCCTGTAATTCCAGAGTCTGTGGAGGCTGAGGGAGGAGAATTAAAAGTTTGAGACCAGCCTCAGCAACTTAATGAGGCACCAAGTAACTTAGTAAGACCCTGTCTCAAAATATAAAATAAAAAGAGCCGGGGATGTGGCTCAGTGGTTAAGAGTCCCTGGGTTCAATCCATGGTACCAAAAAAATAAGTAAAAAATAAAATATACTCAGTCTCCCTTTGCAGATCATAACATGTTAATTTATGTAAATAATATCTTTCTATCATGGTGGAGATTCCATTTTGTTTGCATAGGCTCTTATCTTTCTCTTAGGGTCATTCCCAAGTCATTCATATTTTCTACTGCTATCATGAGTGAAATATTCTAAACACTGGACCATAAATTTAGTTTTTTGTGGTTTATGGGTATGGTATGGATGTTCTGCATATGTACTACACTTATGATAAGTTAAGTTCTTTAAAAGTTGATGCTTTTGGATTTTCTAGGTTAAAAAATTATATTGTGTATAAATGATGATTCTGTAGTATATATCTGTTTTATATATTATTGCATTGTCTAGAACATCTAAAGTAATTATATGATAATGGTCATAGAATGATTGCCTTTCCCATATTTTAGAAGGAATGCTAAAAGTATTTCCAATTAAATACAATGCTGGTTTTTTACTTAAGATAGCTATTCTTTATTATATTAAGAATATGTCTTTCTATTCCTAGGTATCTCAGAATAACTCTGATGAATAAATGTTAAATTTTATCACATGTCCTTTCAACATTGAGATTATCATGTTTTGTTATTAGACCAAAAACTACTATAAATTACAAGGACAAAATTGATAATATGAGATAAATCATATTTGGTCATGGTAGATAATTCTTTTAATGTAATACAAATTTTGGTTTGCTAGTGTTTTGCTTAGGATTTGTAATTCTAAATTTATATCTAAGCTTAATACATGACTCTATTTGTAAGTTATATTGGTAGAATTTAGTCATTCATTTTTAAAAGCCTTGCTTAAAGGAGATTAGAAAAACCCTGTCTCCATAGGTGTTAAAAAGTTCCTCAATGCTAATGTTATTTATTATGAAATGGGAAAAGGCCACAGCCTGCAAGAACAAAAGGTGAGATAATGGCTTCCACGTCACTTAACTGTCAGCCTTGCTTAGGATGAAGGGCAGTGTCTAGAGACTCCCAAGCAAGCATCATTAGAGAGCATGTAGAAAATTAAAGTAATTGACAAACATAGGAACTGTCAACATTTTAGAAGATAACTTTAAAATCATAATGAATTTTTTGTTATGTTAACATGGAAGAAGAAACAAACAAACACAAAACAGGTTAGAAAAAACACCAAATAGTTTACATTTCAAATAGCAGCCTCAGAATCCTGTGATGTTAGTCCCTATAGTGGCTGAACATTTCTGCACCTCAAGGGATATTTTTAATACTTTTTTTTCAGTTGTAGATGGACTACCTTTATTTTATTTATTTCTTTTTATGTGGTGCAGATGATCGAACCCAGTGCCTCACACGTGCTAGGAAGCGTTCTACCACTGAGCCACAGCCAGAGCCCCTCTACACCTCAAGCTCACCTACAGTTTTGCTGGTTTCAGTAAAAGCTCACGCTCTCTAGTCGCAGAAAGAGGAAAGCAGCCTAGTGAGATAGGAAACTTTTAGATAGCAATGGCTCATCACAGGAAAAACCCTGGAATCCCCACCACTCACAGTAGGAAAGGAGGCTAGATCTCCCCACCTCAAGAGTTATTCAACACCCCCAGTGCAGTGGTTTTAGAAAAGGCGGGAGTTCCCTCCCTGCCTGGTAACAATCCACACTCACGCAGTGCAGAACAAGCAGGGAGCCTGTGCTTGGCAGGAAAGAGGTACCCCTTCTCAAGTGCTAGCTGGAAGAGGCCTAGGTGAGAGACCTCTTTGAACTCTCACCACCTCATCTAGTGGTAATGATGTCACCTCTGCTACCTTCTCAGTGGGGAACCAAAATTCACATTTATGCCCAGGAGTAATCTGACTTTGGTGGAAATAGCAGTTAGGTAAGGAACCTGGACTTCTACCTCTACCAGGCAGAAAAGAAACAGAACAACCCACTTCCCCTGCCATGGAGTCATCAGGAAAGTAGCTACAACTGAAGGGCTGAAAAAGATACAAACATAGGCAAAGGGCCAGGTTTCAACTGAAAATGACTCAACATATTTAGATCCAAGAAGATATCAAATCTCAAGACAAAGAGAATTCGATAGATGCAAACACCAAGATGCCAGAGACATCAAAATTATCTGATAAAGATTTAAAAGCAGGCATGGTATAAAAAAAGGTTTCAATGAGCAATTAAGGACATGATAGAAACACAAGCAAGGAAAATGAAAAACATTTTTTTTTCACTGTGAACTTTGGGTGATAATGATGTGTTAAAGTAAGTTCATCAGTTGGAACAAGTGTACTACTCAGATGGGGATGTTGATACTGTGGAAGTCTACGCATGTGTTGGGGCGGGGGGTATGTGGGACATTTCTGTACCTTGGGCTTAATTTGGCTGTGAATCTAAAGCTGCACAAAAGAATCTACCAGAAAGTAGTCTATTTAAAAAAGTGAAAAGCCTCAGCCAAGAAATAGTCTTAGCAAAGAAGAAGATATAAAGAAAATCAAATGGGACTTTCAGAACTGAAAAATATAATAACCAAAATAAAAATTAAAAAGAGCCTTATGTGGTAGTGGGTGTCAGTAGTCCCAGCACTTGAGAGGCTTAAGTAGGACTGTTACAAGAAGCCAAGAATTCATGCCAATTTGGGCAATATAACAAGACTGGGCTCAAATAAATAAAAATAAAAATAAAAATAAAAAAATAAAAATAAAATCAAGCTAAGTGGATGTTCTCAATAGCGGGTTAGAGAGGAAATGGAAAGAATCAGTAAAGAGAAAATAGAAATTAGCCAACAGAGTGAAAAAACTAACAGAGTGTAAGGGATCTATTGAATTAAACCGAGAGATCTAATGTATTTGTCATTTTAGACATGGAAGGAGATAAGAAAATACAGGTTGAAGAAGCACTAGAAAAATAATGGTTGAAAATAACCCAAATTTTACAGTGGAGATAAATCAGCATATTAAAAAAGCTGAAAGGACCCTGAAGAGAATACTCCCAAAGAAATCAACTAAAAGACATATCAGAATTAAAACTCCTAAAAACTAAAGACAAAAGAAAAAATCTTGAAGGCAGTGAGTGAAAAATGACACTTTATTGTGGGGGGAACACTTTGAATGACATCAGAAAACAGAATAAAAGGAAGTGATGCAATATTTTTCTAATGTTTATGTTTATTTTTAATTAACATGTAGTAATTATATGTACTTATGGAGTATAGTTTGATGTTTCAATAAAACACACAGGTTTTTTTTCTTTTTTCTTTTTTTTTGAATTCTAAAAGAAAAGAGCTGTCAACCATAAATCCTATGTCCAGACAAATTACCCTTCAGGGATGAAGGGAGAATTAAGACATTCTCAAATGAAGAAAAACTAGGAGAAATGTATTGCCAATAGACTTGCTCTAAAAGAACAAGTAAAGGAAATTCTCCTAACCAAAAAAAACCCCCAAACAAACAAAAACACATAACCTTGTTAGGTAGGAGGAAAAAACAACATAAGCAAAAATATGGGTAAATATCCCAGACTTTCCATCTCGTCTTCAGGTTTCTAAATGTGTACGAGAGTTAAGGCAAAAGTTATATCACTCTTTAATGTAGTTCTAAATATATGTAATTTTAAAGATTATTATATTATAAATAGGGATGCTAAAGGGACACAAAGGGAGGGAAGGCTACACTCAAACTGGTAGAATAATGGAAAACTTTGTTAAGATACATATATGCACATAACAATACACAAAGCTTAACTGTTAATAAAACTATACAAAGAAATACAATAAAATAAAAATATAACACAAAATACTGTACAGAAAAACATTCTATGGGCCAGGGATGCAGCTCAGTGGTAGAGTGTTCGTCTACCATATGTGAGGGTTCCATCCTCAGCCCTGTACAAAAAAAAGTACATAAGTCAAAATGAAATTCTATAATATGTTTAACATCCCATAGGAAATCAGGGAAAGAAAATAAACAAAAAACTACAGCAAACAATTAGATAATAAAAAAATAAATAAAATGGTAGACTTCAGTCCTAATATGTAATTTATCACATTCAATGTAAATGGCTTACAAACACTAATTAAAAAACAAATATTGGCAGAATGTGTTTAAAATTACTCAAATATAGGTTGTGTAAAAGAAACTCAATTAAAACATAATGATACAGAGTGAAAGCAAAATGTTCAAAAAAGATATATCATTCAAACATCCCCAAAGCAAAATTGATAAAGCTATCTTTATATAAGATAAATTTCAAAGCAAAGAAAACTACCAGAGAAGAACACTATATGAGAAAGAATAAAAAGAAAACATAACAATCCCAAATATGTATGCACCAAACAATGAATCTATAAAATTCATGAAGCAAAACCAGACAGAACTGAAACAAAGAGATACTCAGGTCCACAATTATTGTTGGAAATTTCAACAAGTCTCTCTCAAAAGTTGAATATCTCATATATTTTGGTGGGAATATAAAATGATATGGCCATTATGGAAAGAAGTTTTGCAGCTTCTTGAAAAATTAAATGTGTACTTACAATGTGACCACATGGATAAGAAAACTATAAGGCACAGGGCAGCTTAACTTGAAATACCTCTAACCCGGAAATAACTATGTCTTACAAGAGATGAGTACTTATATAAACAGTGGCACATCCACATCACAGTACACTACTCAGCAATAAGAAGGAAACTTTGGGGTGTGCCAGGGATTGAACCCAGGCCCTCACTTATGTTAAGCACACATTCTACCACAGTTACATCCCCAACCAAAAAGGGACCACTCATACAGCCAACAACTTGGACTGACCTCAAGAACACATGATCAGTTAAAAAAAAAAAAAAAAAAAGAGGCAATATCAAAAGGTCACATATGGTATGGTCTAATTTCATTTATTTAACATTCTCAAAATGGAAAAATTATAGAGATGGAGAACAGAGGCTGCCATATATTAAAGATGGTGAGAAGGGAACTGAGTATGGCTACAAGATGTGGCACAAGAAAGATAGTGATGTGTAAGTTCATATTTTGATTATGGTGGGAGTTTTACTAAGCTATACATGTGCTAAAATAATAAGGAAGCATATGTACACTTTAGCCCAATGTCAATTTTTCTTTTCTTTTCTTTTCTTTTCTTTTCTTTTCTTTTCTTTTCTT
>JAJEJO010000746.1:216569-306698 GCA_020662805.1 Glaucomys volans
CTTTTCTTTTCTTTTCTTTTCTTTTCTTTTCTTTTCTTTTCTTTTCTGGGGATGGGGAATAGGGATTAAACCCAGGGGCACTTTATCACTGATTCACATCCCAGCCCTTTTTATATTTTCATTTTGAGACAGGATCTTGCTAGGTTGCTGAGGCTGGCCTCCAACTTGGCCTATCTCTGCTAGATAGGTGTATTCTGTACATTGGAAACATTAGGCAGGGTTAGAAGCCTCCCAGATTACTTTCTGGACTCTACTTAGACAAGATGGCTCAACATAAGAAACACAATGATTTCCTCATCTATAGTAGTAAAAACATCAGTTTGTAAGTATAAATAACCACTCTATAGGAAGCGGTGGGTGTCATGGAGAGAGCTTGAAGTAAGCTTGCAAAGTCCTCAATGACTCACCCAAGGGCTGGTGAGGCACTTCAACACTAATGCTGTCTCCTGGACTGAACTTTACACAGGGCTGAGCCATTAAAATAGAGGACTGTCACATACTTGCAAACAATATAGTAATTAAAAACTGGCATGAAAGAATGCTCATGGTATTTAGAGTGAAAACAGACACAATATATACCAAAGGCTTGTCTAAAGATGACTTTGAATTTCTTCCTTCTTTCCTTTTTATATGTTCTGTTTTGGTATATTTGTCTATAGATGTTTTCTATATATTTTTACCAAGCTGTTTCTAAAACAACAATGGCTTATCTGAAAACTCAGTACATTTTCAATGTACAATATAAACACGAAAGATTAATATTCCTGACATGAGATCATTAATCAATTATAATACGAAAATTCCACAATATAATGATCAATGGTGAATTAATACTTTTTCATTGTTTAACATTGTTTTACTCAGCTTTCATGACCAAACTATCTGACAAGAATAACTTAGAAGGGAAAATTATTTTGGTTAGCAGCATCAGAAGTCTCAGTCTATCACAGATGACTAATTGACTCCACTACTGCAGGACCAGGGTGAGGCAGCACATCACACTGAAAGGCCTCACATCACTACTGGCCTCTTCACAGTAGCAAGACAGGGCAAGGGAAAGGAGCCACCAGGAAGATGCACCCTTCCAGAGCAGGCGTCCAGTGACACTCCTCCTGGAGCCATGCCCCACCTGTCTGAAGTTCTCACCCAGCCAGTCCATTCAAACGAGGATGCACTGACAAGGTGACAGCTCTCACAAGCCAATCATTCTACCTCTGAACAGTCCTGTACTAATACAAATTCTGGGAACACCTCATACCTAAGCCATGACAAGCATCAATAGTAATTTAAGAAAACTATAAAATGAAACTGCTCTTCTTCCCCAAATAAAGCATGTACATTCCTTTTGTTTTTGCTGTTTATGGTAACATATACACAAGGAAATTTGCCATTTTAACCATTTTTAAGAATATGATTCACTGAACTTGAATAAATTCACAATAGTGGGCAATTATCACCTTCGTCTATCCCCAAAACTTTTAAATCACCTCAGGAATTCTGTAATTATTAAGTAGTAATTCTCAATTCCCATTTTCCTCAACCACTAGTAAGCTCTAATCTATTTTTAGTCCCCATAAATTTGCCTATTGTATATACTACATGTAAGTGCAATCACACAAGGCTTGTCTTTTGGCTTCTGACTTATTTAATTCAGTATAACCTTTCTAAAGTTCATCTATATTATGGAAATATTAGAACTTCTTTCTTTTTTATGGCTTAATAATTTTTTATTAGTCCATGTTTTATTAGTCCATAGTCAGAAAATGTCTATCCATTATCTGTTGATAGACATTTGGACTGGTTTCACATTGCAGCTATTGTGAATAACACTGCAATGAACACTGTCACACAAGTCACTGATTTCAGTTATTTTGGTTATTTACCTAAGAGTTGAACAGTTGAGTCACATAAGAACTGTTTAGCTTTGAGGAATCTCCAAGATGTTGTGTCCCATGGCTATGGCTTGTGACATTCTCACCAGAATATAACAGAAAATTACCCTTTCTAGTTTACCAACTAGAAATTCTTAAAGAAAAAAATAAAAATAAAAAATCCCAGAATCAGTGGAGCAAGAGTAAAGGAAGGAAACAGGGAACATCATACTGAGCTGAAAGGAGCACAGATTGGTACTGTGTGACCAAGAACAATCTGGCAATAGTTAAGTATAAAATGATAAATAAATATACATATAAATATAATATTCTGGTCCCCTTTTAGGAACTGATTCTAAACAAATAATTGAAGATGACCACAAATACCTATCTGGTAGAAAAATAAAAGGTAGATATAACCTAAAAGTGTCATGATAAAACACTAGACAAATAAATGATTCAGATGCCATTTCAATGTCTGTCTTCAAAAATCACTAATGAATTGAAGAAAATTTGCTGACAAATGAGACAGGTTTCAAAATATTACTGTTGTCAATTTAAGAAAATATTTTATAAAGAGAAGTCATGTACCAAAATGCCACATTGTATCTGTGGAATGAAACTGGTGATTAAATTTTACTCTTTATAATTTTCTGCATTTCCAAAACTTCTATACTAAATGTCTATATTTATATATATATACATGCACTTTACATGTATATGTACAGAAATGCGCTTTACATACACTTGCAATCAGAAGATTTTTAAAACAAAACCCCAATATGCAACAAATGAACTCAAACTAGACTAGCTCCCTTTCTTTCCCTGAAAGCGAGAGGTTTATGAATTCTGCAGGTTTTTCCTCTAGTGTCAGCAGAGTCACAGCTTTTAATGGGTTTGGCTTTCTAGCCACACTCCACTTAAGTTTTATTGAAAACCTCACAAATGAAACTAGTCTCCTCCCAAGTTCTTCTGTGATCACTTGGTTTAAAAGAATTAAAGGTCTAAGGAAAGCAAAGTTCAGGTTTTGGGGTAAACCACCTGAGAGGAAAAGTGGGTTGGCACAAGGCACTTGTCCAGAGTGCTGTGCCCTGCGGCTGGGCAGTTTTCAATAAACATAAGTGGAGAATATTTAAATAGCACCCAATTTACTTTTTATTCTCATAAAAAGGGAGGGATGAAGGAGATGGGAGTACAGATATGGCTATAATAAAAGCCACAGCTGAGCCAACAGCAGGGAGCAAATCCATGGAGATTACTGAAATATGTATTCTACAGTTTGTGATGATAAAAAGCTTCACAATTTCTCAATTTTGAGCTATTCTTAGATTTATGATACACATTGGTACCCTAGCAGAGGACACTACTTGCTTTGACCAGGAAATTCTTACACTTTGTACCGTGGTTATTTGTGGAATCATCAGAAGCTCGGGTCTAGAGGGTTTACTTTAAAAATGTTCTGCTCCAGGGCTGCACAGAGTTACTCTGGTAAGCAAACCATGGATTAAAGTTTTAAGTATTATTTTTTTAAGGAGAGGAGAAATATTTTTCATTTTTTAAGGCACTGAGAACAAGTTTGCTTATAATAAAGTCTTTAGGAAAATACAGATGCTTATTATAATGAGTCCTTTCATTAAGCTGAGTAGATAGAGACAATGCAGAAAATCTTTAATGATATACAATTTGGAGTTCAGGGTGCTAATATGGATCCTAAGTAAATGAGTTGTCAGTTGATAGAATAAATGATAAAAGATGAGACTGGTGCAGATCTGGAAGACATAGATCTCAGTATCTCCAAGGTCGCCTCATAATTAATGATGCTCTAAAGCATTTGTTCTATGTTCTACAATGAAATAAACATTCTAACGCAATCCTGTGGTATTTCCTAATCTTCATTCCCTTTGAAAAAGTTTCTTTATTCAGTTATACAAGATGAAAAAGTTGATCTGGCTTTTTTTTTTTAAATGTTCTTTTAAATAAAAGTAGAAAATCGTGTCTTAATTATTCTTTGGTCAATGTCTTGACTCCTAGACGCCTACAATAAAACTCTCAGCATCTTTGCTGACATGAATGTGTGGGTGGGGAGGTGGAGTGGGAGAGAGGACATCAAGCCCACCCAAATCCTGGAATTTCTACAAAAAAGACACAACTTTCCAAGTGAAATAGTCATTTTGGTAAATGAAACCATTTGTAAAACTTGAGAGAAGCTTTTTCTTTCATTCCAATGTATCATAAGAAAAATCCACACTGTGCTCTAGAAGCCTATAAAGCTTTGGTTTAGAGAAGGGTCAACAAGAGCTAAAACCACTAATGTCATACTTTACGAAGCAAGAATAGAGGGCAGTGATGCCTCAACACTTCCAGGATCCCAGTGAGAAATCTCACCAAGGCTAAAAACTATCTGCTGAATTCATGCCAAGAACCAACTTTTATAGCCAGTGACACTCTCTATGCATATATAACATGGTATAAAAATACTGACACACTCAGCATCCTCATGATAGTCTTTCCCTTACAGAGGGGAAACAGCATTATCTAAACAGGAGAGAGACCCAGGAAGCAGTGAGAAACAGAAGATACTAAAACACACACAGAAAGAACCAAGTCAGATGCAGCATGTAAGCGGCCAGTTTGACATGATCAAGTAATATCTGGTTACTTGATTTAGGCTTAGAAAAATGTATTTACACTTAAAAACAAATATGGCTAAATAAAACACAATCCATTTGAGCAGAAGATCTTTAAGGAGAAGCAGGTTGGAAGTTAATTCCTGTTCCTTAGTCCAGACAAAACACCCCAAAATTTCAGGTCAGCACAGGTTCCTGGAGTGAAAAAAAAGTCAACATATTTCTTACTAACATACATCAATGAATGCTTAGAACAACAAACATTCTGCAGGAGTCAACTGCAGATCAGGACACATACCATTATGCTGGCATTATCGAATAATGGAAGAACTAGATATGGGAAAGGGAGGGAGGGAGATAATTTGGGAATTTAAGATTCTCACCTGTAATATAAGAATCTAATCTGTTGTTATTGGAACACATACTCCTATCAAATCACATAGCAGTTAATAACACAGGCTCTGGAATAAACTCCCTGTGAGCCATCTTATAGAAGCTCTGTTTTCTCAGCTCTAAAGGGGGACAATACTACAGCCTAACTTGGAGGATGGTCGCGAGGTACAAACGTAACACATAAAATACACATAATGAGTAAAAGAAAAACTTTGGGACATAATAAAAGCAATTATATTATTATGGAAAGATGGTAAGGAGAAAGACTAACATTTAATGAACCCTTTTATGTGTCTGAATTGTGTTCAGAAGCTTTATACATATTAAATATCTATTGATTTTCACAACATAGGAGACAGATGTTTATATTATCATTAGGGACAAAGAAACTCAGTCATTTACCTAATCAGTTATAAAAATAGGAATCAAATCAACATTTTACCACAAAAATTATGCACTTACACTACATATCAGTCAATTCTAAAAAGGCATTTATTAAAATATTTTAAGAAGAGTACAATGGCACACACTGAAATCACATTACAAGGGAGGCGGAGGCAGAAGGATCACAAATTTGAAGCCCACCTGGAAACGGAATGAAACCCTGTTTCGAAATAAAAATTAAAAAAAGAACTGAGTGGTAGCCTGGTGTGGTGGCACACACCTGTAATCCCATTGACTCAGGAGGCTGAGGTTGGAGGATCACAAGTTTAAAACCAGCCTCAGCAATTTAGCAAAGCCCTAAGGACTTAGCAAGACCCTCTCTCAAAATATATATATATAAAAAGCTGGAGATGTGGCTCAATGGTTAGGTGACCCTGGGTTTAATCACTGGTAACAACAACAACAACAACCACAACCACAACCACAACAACACAAAACTCAGTGGTAAAGTGCTCCTGAGATCAATCCCTACTACCAGAATTTTTTTTTTAAAATATAAAGCTATCTGAAACATGTTCATTGAAAAGAAATTCAAAAGACAATGCCAAAGTAGAGGAAGTAGGAGGGAGGATACTGCTCTTCATACTGTGAACAACAGCTTTATCTGAAAAATGGAATTCATAACAATTCCTTTATCTCAGGGGATTTTATAAAGAATGAAGGACATAATACATGTGAAATGCTGAGCACAGCTTATCAGGCAATCAAATGTCACCTAAAACCACTATTAGTTCATTATTGATAAATTAATTTCTAGCACAAAAAACCATGAGCTACATATAACTCAAAATTTTAAGATGTTAAGGCTGAGGTGTGGCTCAGTAATACAGCACGTGTCTAGCATGTGTGAGGCACTGGGTTTGATTCTCAGCATTGCATATAAATAAATGAATAAGATAAATGTTCATCAACTACTAAAAACATATGTGAATATTTTTAAAAAATGATTTGAGATGTTAAATATCCATTTTATATATTTTAATTCTAAAAGTTTCTAAGAATAAACAAATCCAAACAGGTTTCTTTATAATTAATGAAGCACATGTGGAACATTATCTAATTTTAAGATAACAACCTCAAAATAATGCATTTGTCCAGGGATATCTACTAGTTTGCATAAAGCAACTATTCTAAATGTGAATGGTACTGTATTCAGGAAGTTCTTTATTTATTTCCTTTTTTAAAATTCTTGAAACCATATGTATTAAAGCAAACTGCAGCAAAAACTCCACCAAAAATAGCAGGAGCTAGTAAATGTAGCACCATGGAGTCTTTCTACTTGCTTGTATTTTGAGCATATCAACTAAAGAACCTTTTGCATGTGAAAAAAATAGAGGCACAAAATTGTACAGTTATAGGACTTGTCTCCAAACATTAATGGGCAAGAAGAATACATTTACCTTCCAGGTATATTTTCATATTCAAACTCTTTCTTAATTTATTGAAAAGTCAAATATTATTACTTACTCTAAGTTAAGGTAGAAAGGTATTTCTGAATATACTATAGAATAAAACAAGAATAATTTTAAAATGTGAAAATGCAAGTCAAGAGGATAGGATTTGAACAGCTCTTACAAGTTTCAAAGTGGCTAAGAGCTTGTAGATCTTTATAGTAATAAATATTGTAGTATATGGTGGTCCTTTGGGAATCCTCACTCATATGTTATTCTATGATTGAAGATCAAGGTGTCAGTTCCACTTAGAATCATGCATTTTTGGCTTACTTTAAACTTTAACACATATTTTGAAAAAGCAATTAATATTTCTAAGAGCAACAGAATTACTTTGTCTCTCTCCTCCCCTACCATTCAGAATTAATGATAAGTTTCAAACACTGGTATTCCTTTAGTTTGCATTTTCCTATGAGTAGATGGAAAAGAAATGTGACCTTGGGCTATCACCATTCTTAGTGGAAAGCCTTTTTCAGCTATAAAAACCATTACCTGATTGGTAGTGGCTTTCCTAGCTGAAAATAACTGTTACTACTTAAAGGGTAAGAGTCTTTTTGTGACCTGCATGGAAATCTTGGTGAACCCTGGGTAAAGTTCTCAATCACCAAAACCTCACCAAAGAGGTTTTGCCAATGGCATTTTAAGATAAAGATACCATTCAAGAGTGGAAGTGATGTATTTTGTGACTTGTGTGATGCATATAGTATATGATATTAAAGATAAATATACTGAGAAGCTGAGGCAGGAAAATCACTTGAGTCCAGGAGTTGGGAGGCCAGCCAGGGTAACACAGCAAGACCCTGTCCCTTAAAAAAGCAGGGGGCAGATGATATAAATGCATAATTTCTAGGTAACATGCACACCCTCATAATTATAGGAACAAAACTGACTTAGACTAAGTTGAGATGCTGGTCAAGGTCCTGAGGAAAGTAAAGATTTCAAAGAGTCACATTTTGTTCTACCACTTATGAGCTCTGCAACAATATACAAGTTATATTAAATTTCTTACCTCAGCTTCTTCATTCATTAAACAAAAATTTTTTTGAAAAGGCTGTTCAGTTTTTTTTTGAATAGATAATGCATGCACATATGCTAAAAGACCACAATGAAAACAAAGTTTCCCCACTTCTGTGCCCTATCCTTTCCAACTGCAGGAGATAACTACTATTTCCAAATTCAAAATTTTGATTTCAATATTCCATGCTGAAATGTTGAATTCATTAATGTTTACTGAGTGTCTATTATGTTCCCAAACCATTTAAGGAGTTGTGAGGAATACCAAGATGAGCTCATAGTCTAGAATGGAAAATGATATTCAGGTAGCTTTAACATGAAATGAGAAACATAACAGTGAACTTTTTAGAAAGGAGGGGAAAGTAAGTAATTTAATCAAGGGAGTAGACTGAAATAATGACTGAGATTAAGAACAAGCTTCAAAGCAAATGAAAAAGTTCAAGGCACCATAGTGCCTGGTTTAGACACTCTGCTTCAGGAACTGGGTTCCTCCTGTGGTTATAAGAACTCATATGACCATAATACAAAAGCATATCATTACTTTTATGAGATGTTTGCCAGTCTTGACCAAGGATCCCAGGAAGGCAAAACTTGTTATACTTAATGCCATACAGGGTGGCCTTAAACCAGCCGGGGGTGGTGGCGCACGCCTGTAATCCCAATTACTCTGGAGGCTGAGGCAGGAGGATTGCAAGTTCAAAGCTAGTCTCAGCAACTAGGCAAGATCCTGTCTCAAAATAATGAATAAAAAATTAATTAATAAGATTGGGATGTAGCTCAGTGGCAAAGCTCTCCTGGGTTCAATCCCCAATATGCCCTCCCCCAACAAAATAACTGTAAAACAAAAATTTACATGCTAACCCTAATAGATCAAAGCACAATTGATTTGAGGGCTATAATTCCTTTATTTTTATTGCCTGCTATAAATAAAATCTATCAAAGTTGAGAAACACTTTGCTTAAACATATGCATCTTTAAAATAATACATAAAAGAAAATTTGAAACACTTTGCAAAATATTCAGTTGATCACATAAGTTTACCATGGACCCAAATAAACAGTGACCATAACATAAGGAAAACTTTAAGGACCACAGACTGACAAAGTGTTTTCCAGGTTTACGTGATACATGAAGATACAGCCTTAGTAATATCGACTTTCAATCACTTTATCATATAAAAACTTACGTTTTATCAGGAATCAAGCATGCAGCTACTACTGATTATCTGCTCTGTGGCATGCACAATCAGGCATAGGGAGATACAAGAGCAACACTTGTTCTCAGAGAGCCCCATATTAAAAGGGATTAGTGTCCTTTTCCAAGGCTTCCTACACACAGGGTAATCCAATAATGATTTCAATCAAAGGTTTTTTGTTTTTGTTTTTGTTTTTATTTTTAGTGGTACTGGGGATTGAACTCAGGGGTACTTTATCACCGAGCTACATCTCCAGCCCTTTTTGTTTGTTTTTAGCCATTTTTTATTACTTATTTTGAGAGAGGGTCTCGCTGAGTTGCTTAGGGCCTCGCTAAAAGCTGGCCTTGAATTTGCAATCCTCCTGCCTCAGCCTCCTGAGCTGCTGGGATTATAGGCATATGCCACTGCAGCTGGCCCAACCAAAGGTATCTTAAAGCCAAACAGTGACAACACAATCAGGATCCATACCTACTATTAGGTCATTTTATATTTCCACTTCATTTCTCTGAGGCTAAATAATCACAAGCACAATAAACTGACACACTGGTACACATAAAGACATAAGAATTACTACCAATGTCATTTTCTTGTACTCACACCTGTCGGTGAATCATGGATGCCACAAAATCTGCTTGCCAATGCATTTTTCCAGCATACCGCTCAGCAGCAAGAACTCAAATTCAAATGTTATTATTTAAAGCCTCATTTCAAATCTAAGTATTTGGACCAAGGAGAAAAAAATTCTACTTTGATTTTGGAGAAATCACAGCCACAAGGAACAGAACATTAAAGTTACAATTTTTGCAAGACACCAGAATCACTTCAGAGGTGATATTTAAACTTCAGCATTCACAACCTTAACGATACAATGTGCTAATCCTATAATACCACCCTATTCTGTGATTATTATAAAAGCCTCTTAAATACTGTGAAGAATAGAAAGAGGGACAAAGCCTCTATTTTTCTTGTCTCCATGCACGACTTAGCCCCCGTGTTCTGAATATAGGCATTTTTTTTTTTGTAACAACAAGCCACCTTTATAATGTCCAAATAATTATAGGTTCAGGTCAAGAACTCCAGACCATATTGATTACAACTCTATGGAAGGAGGACCCTCCAGCGCTGTTCGCATCCACTATAACAGGGGTAGCTTTTAAGTATCTGTGACACTAAGAATTTTCAGTCCTATCAATGCCAGAAATGGAAAGCCAATGACCAGTCAGGCCTGTCAGTTGTTGCCTGAAGCAATAAGGACAAGCTGGGAATTCATCATACTGGAACTTCATCTGCCAGCTGCATTCACACATTTTCGCCACCTGAATAGTTGATTCTCTTGAACTCCCACATGGCTCATTTCAGCATACAGTGTTTTGAAATGAATATTTGATCAGGCAGGGTAGAAAGAGATTTGGACTTATCTGAGGTGTCACCATAATGCACTCTAAGTACTTCTAAGTATTGGGAGCTAGGTGTCCTAGGTCTTCCTCTTTGAGTATTTCTGAAGTGGACCTGTGATCCTAATTAAATAAGATTAAATGAAACAAGACATCTGAAAACACTTAGCACAGTACTGGGCACCTTGCTGTGTATAAATAATACTGGTTTTGAATAGCTTTTCCTTCTATCAGCAGATCCCCTAAAAATTCCTCATACAGTTCATGATCATTGTGAGACAAAGAGCTCACACTGTCAAGGGAAGTTAAAAATCACGCTGGTACTTTTTCAACTTCCAGTTTTATCAAAACTCTAAACCATCACCCTAATATGAACCTTAAAAAAAAAAGAACCATAGTAGGCTTGTTAAAATTGTGTTTATATTTGCATTCCAACAGACTGCAATGTTCTCTGCGTGGTGTTCTTGTATTCATCGTACCAGTGGTAACTGAGCTCTTAAAACCTTGAGTTGATGACTCCATTAATTTTGGAAAATTCTCAGCCCTTTTTCTAGTTCTTCTGCCTTTGCTTTCCTTCCTTGTGTGTGACAGATACATAGTTACACAGTGCCTATCTACCCACAGGCCTCTCCAACTTAGCTATTATAAACTTCATTACTATTTTTCTCTCTCTGCTTTAGTTTTGACAAATATTTACTGGTTTTTGAGTCCCTGATCCTTCCAATTCCTATGTTGAGTCTCTGATTAGCCCAGTCAATTAATTATTTCAGAAACTATATCTTTGAGTTAAAGAATTTTGTTCCTTTCAGATTTTGTCCATTTTTTTCTCATTACAATATAGGAAACTTCCTAAATAACATACTTAAAAACCCCTAAAACTAACATTACAATTAATAGTGAAATAGTGACCCTTCTCCCTAGTGTTGATTACATAAGAATGCTCAACATCATCACAACTATTCAACAATTCTTTGTAAGTCTAGGGAGAATAATAAGGAAGAAAAAGAAATGGAAAAATAAAGCTGGGAAAGAAAGAAAATCAACTTTATTTATAGATAACAGAAGTACATACATAGAAGAAGTCCAAAAGACCCTATCGGAACTAATTAATGAATTTAGAAGTTTCCTGTTCACAAATTCAATATTCAAAGTATTTTATTCAATATGCTGTAAAGAAAAAACTGAAAAGTAAAATAAAATATGCTATATGAGTTAAATCAAAAACATCAAATAATGGAAATAAATAAAATTTATAGATGTCTAAGACATTTATATTGAAATTTACCAAATAGTAGTGAAGAAGACCTAAATAAAGTGAGTATCTATAAAAGTTTCAGTACTTGAAAATTTGATTTTTTTCCCCTCAAAGACAGGGTTGTTTTACTATGCTTCCCAGGCTGAATCCAAACCCCTGGGATCAAGTGATTTTCCCACCTCCATCTTCCAAGTAGCTAGGACTATGTGCCTGGGTCACTATGCATGTCTACAGTCAATATTTTAAAGATGCCAATTCTCCCAAACCTGATGTATATATTTCATGAAATCCCATTCAAATGTCATCTGAATTGCTATAGAAATGAATAAGCTTACTACATAATATACATGCATAACTTTGTATGAATGTTTTGAATCAGTGATTTTCAAACATTTTTGACTCAGGATACTTTTGTGCTCAAAACAAAACAAAACAAAATGAAAAACAAAAACAAAAAACCCTTAACACTCCAAAGAGCTTTGACTTATGTGCATTATATCTGTCAATATTTAAAATAGTTATGTATTAACAATTTTAAAAATAATCAAGTCTTCAAGCATTAGCATAAGCAGTATTTTTCCAAATAAAACACATTTTCCAAATCAAAAGATAATAGAAAAATAACATTTTAACTGTTCCAGAAATCTCTACTAGGTCAACACCTGGATTCTCATATCTGCTATATATTCAATCTACTATGATATGTTTTTGGTTGAGATACGTGACACAAAAAGTTTGCCTCACTCAAATATACAGTAGAAAAGAACAGAGTATATTAGGGACCCTTCCACATTTTGGGAATTTTTTGTTGATCTGACACTTAAAAAAGTTAATTGCAATGTGGAATATGAAATCATACCAATTACCTTTCCTACTCTTATATTAAAATGCTTTGTCCTCTCTTGCACTGGGAATGAATCTTTCAAATCATGAATTTGATCATTTGGAAAATACTGAACATCTTCCAAATGTTGAGTCTTTTATTATATGACATGAAGCAAAATGATATTAACTAATATCACCACTTATCTCACCAAAAACATCATTAAGTATTGGGAACTTGTTGACAATGATGGATGCAAGGTTTCCCAAGTTTCTAATTCTCAAAAGAAAGTTAAATTTTATCATTGGTAATAAATATTATTACTTGTTTTCTTCAAAATGACAGGTTACTTTGTATATTTTTGAGAAATTTTCTGCCAAATCTCCATAACTGAATAAACACAGCTCCATCAGTTCCTTTGGTTAGAGTGTCACACCAAGAACACAGTCAGTAGTGCAGTTCACAATCTAACAATCACAGGAGTGTTTTTCCTCAAGACAAATGTTAGTGCATACATTCTTGTATAATATACAGAATATTAAAAAGTTACACAAGGCTCAAAACTTAAGTTAATGATTTTTGCTGTTTTAAAGATATTCTTTTTTTTTCTTTTTTTTATTTGCTTATTGATTCATTGAGCACAAATGGAGTACAGCTATTGTTTCTCTGGTTGTACACAAAGTAGAGTCACACCATCTGTGCGTTCATGCATGTACACAGGGCAATGGTATCTGTCACACATTCTGTTATTATTCTTACCCCCCAACCCAACCCCTCCCCTCCCTTCCCTCTATGCTAGCTATCCTTCCTCCATTCTTGCCACCCTTCCCCCCCGCATTATGCATCATCATTCATTTATCAGAGAGACCATTTGGCCTTTGGATTTTTGGGATTGGCTAATCTCACTTAGCATGACAGTCTCCAACATCATCCATTTACCTACAAATGCCATAAGTTTATTCTTCTTTATGGCTGAGTAATATTCCATTGTGTATATATACCACAGTTTCTTTAGCCATTCATCTATTGAAGGGCATCTAGGTTGGTTCCACACTCTAGCTATTGTGAATTGAGCAGCTATGAACATTGATGTGGCTGCATCACTGTAGTAATCTGATTTTAAGTCCTTTTGGTATAGGCCAAGGAGTGGGATAGCTGGGTCAAATGGTGGATCCATTCCAAGTTTTCTAAGGAATCTCCACACTGCTTTCCAGAGTGGCTGCACCATCTTGCACTCCCACCAGCAATATATGAGTGTACCCTTTTCCCCACATCCTCGCCAACACCTGTTGTTGCCTATATTCTTAATAAAAGACATTCTAATTGGGGTAAGATGAAATCTTAAGGTGGTTTTGATTTGCATTTCTCTTATAACGAGTGATGTTGAACATTTTTTCATGAATCTGTTGATTGCTTGTAGATCTTCCTCTGTAAAGTGTCTGTTCATTTCCTTGGCCCATTTATTGATGGGGTTATTGGTGTTCTTGGTGTAAAGATTTTTGAGCACTTTGTAGATTCTGGAGATCAGTGCTCTGTCTGAAGTGTGTGTAGCAAATATTTTCTCCCACTCTGAAGGCTCTCTCTTCACATTGCTGATTGTTTCCTTTGCTGAGAAAAAGCTTTTTAGTTTGACTCTATCCCAATCATTGATTCGTGCTTTCATTTCTTGCGCTTTGGGAGTCATGTTAAGGAAATCTGGTCTAGGCCAACGTGATGAAGATTTGGACCTATTTTCTCTTCTATTAGGTGCAGAGTCTCTGGTCTAATTTCTAGGTCTTTGATCCACTTTGAGTTGAGTTTTGTACAGGGTGAGAGATATGGGTTTAGTTTCATTTTGCTGCATATGGATTTCCAATTTTCCCAGCACCATTTATTGAAGAGGCTGTCTTTTCTCCATTGTATGTTTTTGGCTCCTTTGTCAAGTATGAGATACCTGTATTTATTTGTGTTTGTCTCTGTGTCCTCTATTCTGTACCATTGATCTACCTGTCTATTTTGGTGCCAATACCATGCTGTTTTCATTACTATTTCTCTGTAGTATAGTTGAAGGTCTGGTATTGTGATACCCCCTGCTTTGCTCTTCTTGCTAAGGATTGCTTTAGCTATTCTGGGTCTCTTATTCCTCCAAATGAATTTCATGATTGCTTGCTCTATTTCTATGAGGTCCGTCATTGGGATTTTAATTGGAATTGCAATGAATTTGTATAGCACTTTTGGAAGTATGGCCATTTTGACAATATTAATTCTGCCTATCCAAGAACATGGGAGGCAGTGGCTACTAGAATAGTTGGGTGTCACTAGCTTTACTATAGTAAGATACTACCAGTTTGATCCACAATTGCTTCTGGACCATCTGTACTAAATGTTTCTAAAGTACAAAAGAAGCAAAGCAAATAATGACTTAGTACTACCACGGGAGAGTTCTGACTTCACAAACCACTTGGAAGTGCCTAGGGGGCTCCCAGGGTGCTGTGGACTGCATTTTTGGGAACCAATACTATGCTTACACAAGTGCATAGATGTGGAAAATGCAAAGAGCCCATAATACCAAGAAAACCATAAAGAAGCACAAAGGTAGAGGCATTAAATTACTAGAGTTCGAATCTTACTAAAAAGTTAATGGCAATAAAGATAGTATGTTACTGGTTTAAAAGAAGCAAGATATAAAAGTATATGTATGAAATGATTCCAATTACATGAAATTCAATATAGGCAAAGGCAATATTTATGATGAGAACAGAACAGAATAGAGAATCCAAGAAAAATATTATTTTCTAAAGGCATCAATGCAATTCACTGGAAGGAAGGCTTAGCTTTTTAACACATAGTACTGTGGCAACTGGATATCTGTAAGGAAGAAACTGAACACCTTGATCCCTTCCGTCCATCCTAATAGAAATCAGCGTGAAAAGAACCAGAGACCTAAACATGAAGGCTGAATCTACACAATCTCTGGAGAATCGGATCTCCTCAATCCTGGAGGAAAGTGAAGTGTATGTGTGTGCACAAGTAAAACACAAAACACAGAAGAAATAACAATGGGAAAATTGGACTTCTGCTTATTAGACACTATTAAGAGAGTGAAAAGGCAACTAATAGGTAGAAAATATTTACACCACATTTATCTAATAAAAAACGTGTATACAGACTATTTAAAGAATTCCTGGGCTGGGGCTGAGGCTGTAGCTCAGTGGTAGAGTGCTTGCCTTGCATGTGTGAGGCACTGGGTTCGATCCTCAGCACCACATAAAAATAAACAAAATAAAGGTCCATCAACAACTAAACAATTATTTAAAAAAAAAAAAAGAATTCCTGATATTCAAGAAACAACAGACACAATAAAAACTGATGAAAAACTAAACGAGCCAGGCCCAGTAGTGCACACTTGTAATCCCAGAGGCTCTGGAGGCTGAGGCAGGAGTATCACAAGTTCCAAAGCCATCCTCAGTAACTTAGCGAGTAACTGTCTCAAAATGAAACATTTACAAAAGGGCGTGTGGATCAGTGGTTAAGCACCCCTGGGTTCAATCACTGGTACAAAAAAAAAAAAAAAAAAAGACAATGTATTACATAGACACCTAAATGGCCAGTAAGTATATTAAAGCTGCTCAGTATCTTTACTAATCAGAGAAAAGCAAACTAAAACTATACTTCATATTCACCAGTAATAAAGACCTACAATACCAAGTGATGATGAGAAGGTGGAGCAACTGGAATGCCAGCAAAACGCAAAATGGTTGTAGTCATTCTGGAACACTTTTTGGCAGTTAATAATAAATAACAGTTAACCTTGTGACTGAGCAAATCCAGTCCTAGATATATGCCCAAAGGAAATAAGTGCCTAGTTTAAAAAAAAAAAACTTATACAGGAATGTTTATAGCAACTTTGTTCTTAATACTCCAGAGCTGGAAACGGATACATGAAATCTAGTATATATGCCTAATGGAATACTAAACTGTAATGTTAAAAATCATACTGACAAATGTCACATTTGGGAATCTCAAAATCATTAAGTTAAGCAAAAAAGGCAAGATATATATGATTCCAATTATATGAAACTCAGAATAGGCCAAGCTAATTTATGATGATAGAAGTGGTTACCTGCAGGTAAGAAGAAACTAACTAGAAACTAACTACCCTAACTGGAAGGGGAGGAGGGGAACTTTCTGGTTGAATGGAAACATTCTATATTTTTGTCCAAGTGATGGTTATGTGGGTATAAAAATTCATCGAGCTGTATGATTATTAACACATGTGCACTTTTGCTGTACATAAATTATACCCTACTTTTAAAATGTCTTTAAAGGTGTTCCAAAGTACAGATTCATCAATTTTTCAAGCTGAGAGGAACTCTGGAAGTGTCCACTTCAATTCCCTCATTATGGAAGAATATCTTAGGGGGTTTGTTTGCTTGCCTTGAGACAGGGTCTTGCTATGTTGTCACGCTGACCTCACATGCCTCACCTTCAGCAATCCTCCTGCCTCAGCCTCCCAAGGTGCTGGGCTGACAGGCTCATGCCACTGTGCCTGACAAATTTCACTGAAGTTTTGAAGCAACTGGTCAAATTATTCAGTTACAGACAGAGCTGAGACTAGAACCCAAGATTTATGTTGGCTGTCCTTATTCTTTTTACTACATCAAGCTTCCAGAACAAGAATTTTCTCTGAAACAAATATTTTTCACTTTGATTATTTACTTTAGCTTTTCTGTGACAGTTCTCAACAATGTCCAGGGATTATCAGGAGGTCTGGCTCTGACTAGTTGTCCAAGTGAGGTCCTGGGCTGCTCTTTAATTGCCCACTGGGCTACTATTCAAGGAGAGGGGCTCTTTGTTTGTTTCTAAGTTTATAGATAGCACCTATAAGCATAAGCCTCTCAGGCTATGGGACACAATTTAAAATAGTGTTGCACTAACAATTTGACAGTCACGTCATGAAGACAAATAGAAGTCCCGGTTCAGACTTAAACAATTTCTAATACTGCCCCCAACACTGTCCCCATGCCACCATATCCTCAGGCAAGTAACTACATAAACAGTTCAGTCTTGTATTAGAGATGTAGTAATAAGGTACAAAAGAGAAAAAGTCTTTTCATCAAAAAGTCCCATGTAAATATGTGGTATCCTAGAATGCCAACAGTGGGAGGAATTCTATTCACTCCTTAAAATTATCAGAAAAGACTTCAAGTCATGCCAAGGACCTGGTGCTTGCAATAAAGAAAGCATATGCAAGATTTTACTGGGCACAGAGGTTTATTCAAAGAAGTCACATGTCATCAGAAGATATTCTTCCAACAGCTTATTTTGTTTATTTATCTTTCTTCATCTTCAATTGGGGCTATAGGTTTTTGAAATTGTGCTAAACTAATCTGTTCCTCATTGTTAACTTGAGTTTAATTTGCTGATACTTTATAAATATTAGAGGGAGTTAATGAGAGAAACATTTAAATCCGAAGAAGAAAGATGTGGCTGAATACTGTCCTTATGGGGAGATCAGGTTTATCCCCAAAGTTCTTCATCTCTATAACTTACTTTTGATTTTAAAACGATAGTAAGTTGTTCAAAGGTTGAGAACTAATATGCATATATTTTGTTATTTCTAATGAAATATATCTGAGTTTGGACATTTTTCCTGTCCAAGGGATTGTTCACAGGGCAGCCTTGAGCCTTCTTTTAATTTCACCCTTATCCTTAATCCTCTTACTGACCCCACACAGGCTTTGAATACCCAAGGTACAAGCCTGGAGTTTTCGTCACTTTATAATCACAAAGGCTATCTGGAACTCTATTAATTGAAATCCACATCATCTAGTCAAAGAAATATCTTAATGTTTCTAAAGAACTGTGTATTCTTTGTATCTGGAAGTTGTTTTAGGGAATAATCTGAAGTCACCTCTTCCAATAAAGGTGAAACCAAACTTTGCACAAGAAGCCTTAACTTCCTACTACAGATGCAGAAAAGAATGGTGAGATAGAAAATAGGATTTCTAGGTAGGCCCGAAGTTCAAGGCCATGATTATAAACATGGTTCTAACCCTCAGTTCTAGTTTTAAGAAGATAGAGCTACACAGCCTCACCATGGCTGACTGAATTATGTCTCTTAACAATGCCTTTGCCCCTTCCTGCAAGCATCTCTGTGTCTCTGGAGGCTTTAAGAAAGGTGAAGTACTGAGGATGAAGTGGAGCAAATCATATTCCATGCTCGCATGACTATGTGAAAATGAACTCAGTATTACATATAACTATAATGCACTAATAAAAACACAAAGGAAAAAGAAAAAGAGATAAACTGGCTAAATCTGTCTGCCTCAGATTGGAATGGAAACTGTAGATACAGAGATATATAATCTTTAGGAATCCTCTTCCCAGCACAACACAAAAATCTCCATAAGATAAAAGCATGCCTCTGTCAGAATGTCCCTTCAGCACAGCCCTGACTGCAGCATAAAATGAAACTCAGCCAATCCCCTTGTCACTTGTGTAGTCGAAGTTCTCTCAGATATATTTTGTGGGGTGGGGGATGGGGTTAATGCTGGGGATCAGACCCAGGGCTTCACAGATGCTAAACCCGTGCTCTACCACTGATTTACAACCCAACCCAAATTTTTTAAAGATCTGCAGTTCCAAGTGCAAAATATAGAAAGTAGACACCAATAATCTGCATTTAAGGAATCAAATGAAACCAGTGTATAATTGTAAGCTAAAAATTGGGGGGAAATTAGGTGTTTGTTCAAGAATTCTTCCCTAAATTAAATTTTAATTTCTTAGAAATTACTCATTTTGATTGAACAACAAAAATTATACTTTTCTTACTTTAACAACAACAACAAACAACCACAAACCAGGTCTGTGACTTTGTCCTTAGTATTATCCAAGCCTGCTCTGAAGGGTAAGAGTCGATTCTGTTTATCTACTGCTACTGTCCTCCTCTCCTCCCCTATCATCTTCCTCAGAAATGTATATAAATTGTGCTCTTATGACTTCTTATAACTTTTCTTCACAAACTTTCACTTTATTTTTTATTGTGTATTCTATTTAGTTATACATGACAGCGGAATGTATTTTGATTCATTATACACAAATGGAGCACAACTTTTCATTTCTGTAGTTGTATATAATGTAGAATCACACCCTTGGTATAATCATACATGTACATAGGGGAATGATGTTTGTCTCACTCCGCCATCTTTCCTCCATAAACTTTTTACTTTATATTAGAGTATGACAAGGATATTTCCTCTTCATGTAAGCCAGACAAAAATTTCTCCTTTGATTTGTTTTGAATTCTTTGTTGGTAAACCTTCATCTCCATAGTAAAACTACAAACGAGGACAAACAAACTCAGGGTGAACAGATCATTATAGGCTATTTGATTTGATGGCCCCAAACCAAGTAAAGAAGGTACAGCCCACAACTCTTGCAAGAAAAACACCAGTCACCATTCTAGGAAACCAAGTTTAAATAAGGCATCAGTAGTTATTTGCTGCTTTCTCTTTAGAAGTCCTATACTTTAAGCCAGTAGTGGGTAGTGACAGTGGAATCCCAGTTATTCAGGAGACTGAGGCAGGAGGATCTCATGTTTGAGGTCAGCCTCACCAACTTAGGGAGACCCTGTCTCAAAATAAAAAATAAAAAGGGCTGGGGATGTAGCTCAACAGTAGAGAACCCCTGGGTTTACTCTTCAATACTGCAAAGAAACAAAATCCAACACCCCCCCCAAAAGTCCTACATCTTAAAATAAGAACACATACAACAGATTTTGCAAACAAAATGAGAGATTATTAAAATATCCAAAGAACAAAGAATGTACAGGGACAGAATTAAGAAATCAATCTAGTGTTTTACCTAAAAATATAGTCTATGATTTGAAGCCACTCTTTTTGTTTGATGTGGGGAAACTGAGCAGTTGCCTCAAGGCCCATTCGTTCTGAGTAGCCTCTGTCTGAAGTTAGGATCCTAATGGTCCACTTCCAGAAAGGTCTTCTGCTTTACCAAGAAGAGCACATTTCATAGTTATCTAACCTGCAAATTTTAGCAGCATGGTATTTTTTTGTATAACCAAAGATAAAATGAAACAGATGTCATCAAGCACTTACAGAGCTTCTGAGGAACTACAATACAAATATTTCTATAGAGATACTAAAAAGCTGGTCTACAAGTCTCTAAAGGCATAGAATCTCTCCTGTGATTAATTCACTAAAGTCAATACGTAAAAAAAGTGTATGTTAGGGAATATGTTTCTATGTGAAGGAGGTTATCATGTAATCAAGAAACTGTAAAAACAAAAACAAGAGAGAGAGAGAGAGAGAGAGAGAGAAGTACTTAGCACAAGTGATTCACTGCCTACTCATCTCTTTTGGTTTCAACAGAGTAATATAGCCAGATTAACACAGCCGTCTAAAATAAACTGTAGACCCAAGGTTTAAATAAAATATTATCATTTTGAAAACTGTTGTAACTATCAAAAGATTTAGATGTATCACATTCAATTTTGTTTAAGTATCTCTGAAAATTACATGAAAAAAATTATAAATTACCAGGTTAAAAAAAGAGCTGCCACTGATAGAAGGACTGCCGTAAAATAAGCCACAGAACAATTAAAAAGGCAAATACATGACATCATATAACATGTTGGAAAATAAGATAAAATAGTAAAGCCCAGGGAAGAAGACCCCACACAGGAGTTAAACTCTAAGATAAGCATCTTCCTCATATGCAGCAGACTCCAAAGCATGGGTCATAGAAAAGCACTACCTGTTTCAGATACAATTATAAAATATATTAGACTCTTTACTATTTATTTGGGGTGTGTGTGTGTGTGTGTGTGTGTGTGTGTGTTTGCAGTGCTAGGGATAGACACCAAGGGCCTCACACACACTAGGCAAGCACTCTACCACACAGTTATGACCCCACCCATTTTATTTTATTTTATTTTATTTTATTTTATTTTATTTTATTTTAAGACAAGATCTTGCTAAGTTGCCCAGGCTGGCCTTGAATTTAGGAGCCTCTTGCCTTGGTGTCCCGAGTAGCTGGTATTGTAAGCATGCACCACCACATCCAGCCAGACTCTTTTTAACAGAAGAAACTAAAATAAAAATTTCCCACAAAGAATTCACATTATTTACCCTCATTTTGTTAAACATCAGTAGGAAAGTAATTCTGTTAACAACAGTGATCCTATTAGATAAAGGAGATGGAGGCTCCACAACAAAACATTTACTCAAAAAATGTGTTGGACAATATATACTCCTCATTCAAAAAGGATTCAAAGCATTTGAGAAGAAACTGAAGAGAGAATTATTCATAAGAGTTGAATTCCTCATCCATGGAATTTTTAGTCAAAACTCAAGAAAGAAGCACACACATTTCATTGTTTTGGTTATCTTTCAAAAAGGAACCAAGGCTTTCTGGAGGGAAAATTGGCCTAGAAAAAAATAATAAAATGTAGCCACCAAAAAGTCCCTTTGCTATGCAAAAGATCCGTGCTTGCAGGTAGAGGCTCAATGCCATAGAGCAATATCCTAGAAACTTCTAGGATGTATGTGTATCTGATAGTAATATAAGTAAACCAAAAGGCCTAATTTGTTACTCAAAAATCAATTTAAGAAACTTTTTGCAACAGAATTAAACAAAATTATGGAAATAACAGGTCACTGAACTGTCTCTTTGTTGTGGGAGGCAACTTTACACAGAACTAATGGAGCATTTTCTTAGACTACTACACTGAATACGCTAACTTAAAAACACTCTAACACTTTGGCCACATGTGTTCCAGGCAGCTAGTCATTCGACAACAAAACATTAGAATATGGTAGTTTAAGAATATTTAAGAAGCTCAACAAGGCCTACACTTTCAATCTTGAATAAAGTCCTTCAGGTTAAAATATATAACATTTCCAGAATTTTAATGATAATTTCATATCAGCACAGGCTGTTAGTACTCTCACATTGAGACTATCAAAAATACATGTTTTAAGTTATCTACCACAATATCCCATTCAACGCAGGGGAGCAAGGAACCAGATTGCCCATTTCTATGCTGTTTCCAGGGGACATCCATATTCGCCAAATTAAAGCAGAGAAACAAAAATGAATCCTCTAAAGAAAACGTCCACATTAAAAATTAAGGTATAACCCTGCATGTGAACAGCTCGATAAGATACAAGGTACAGCACCCTCACTAAGAAATCAGAAAGCTAAGAAAATGAGCAAAGTTCATTAGCTCTGAAATTTGGGGGTGAGGGGCAGGGGAGAAGGGAGACCCAGGCACAGGCAGAAGCTTTGGTTTTTCTAAAGTGACCTTCACAAATCAGTTCTGTGATAGTTCCCATTTTCTTCTGCAGTTTAAGCCTTAATCAAATCAGCAATCTTCAGGGATTTTGAAATCACTATAGATTAAAATCCTCTCTGACTCAATTGTTGGACTAATGCTGAATGAGTATTTAATAATTCTCCTTGTGAGAGACTTTTTGGACAAAAATCCTGCTGCATGCGATCTTCAGATATCCCACAGTTGCACCACAATGCAAGGCAAACTGTGCTGAGTTGCTTTACCACTCATGTGAGAGACGAGGAAACATATTATTACAAACACTTCAACTATTTAGCAGGCTTTGCTGAAAGCATTTTTATAATACTAAGGCAGCAACTATCACGGACAAAGGCAAAGGACTCCTGCCAGGTACTAATGATCTATTCTCACAGATTAAGTCCAAGGATAGGAAATTAATAACTGTGATAGATAGACTAGAGTTAAGTTAATGAATTTCTTAACTTTATGCTTCCAATAATAAAACTACTCAAGCTATAGTATTTGGACTCTTTCTACATCCACAGATCGGGCACTCTGATACTCAACAGGTTGAGTAAATTGAATCCATATATTGTATTTACGTTCTCTGTCAAGGTTGCTTCTCCACATTTCAGTGATCAAAGGCAAAGCAGTCGTCAACCGTGTAGCCTTCAATGCTATGTTCATTACATTTAATCAAGTGCCAACTCCAGCATATTATCTACCAACCTTAAGGAAGTTCAAATGCATGGCCTTGTTTAGTAACAAACACAGGAACAGAACTGAACCAATACACAGGCAACCCCGCCAAAAAAGAAAACCAACGAAGGCAAATGAATATCATCTTCTACATTGTGCAAGGAAATAAATTTAAAATGCACAGAAAAGTCCACTAAACATGTGTGAGGAGGTTTTCTACCTGAGGCAGCATCAATCACTGTGGAAACTCCCCTTCGATCAGAGACTGGGCGGGATGACCCTGGCATGCTGACTGGGTCAGAGCGGACTGGCTGGATCCTGCAACACAATTTAATTTAATTCACATATGTTACTGGCATGAAAACTATTGCTTGCCACCACAGACCTTAAATCAGGAATGTTGGAATGGCCCAATCCATTCAGACAAAATGGGACCTGGAGTCCCTAATTCTTGCACACAGCTAAACACTATATTCCTGCTAATCCAAACCTTTTCTAACTCATTTTTGTGTTATTCAATAGATTTTTAAGTAAGGGATCAAAAAAATTGACATTAAAGTAATAGAGTAGAATGGAACAGGAAACAAAATACTTTATAATGAAACCGTGGCTTTCACTAGGAACTCATATGAGGAGTTCCAAGACTCATCAGATTCATGAACGACATCGCAGCTAGTAATGAGTTCCATAAAAGGCAGCAATGTATGATTCAAAATTTTAAGAAACTCCCTTATAATTGTCAACAAAACACAGGACAACAAAGCTGTGTTGCGGGTGCCGGGATCTATTTAGGATCACTACTAACATCCATAAATTCCCTATTAGTTTACAAGAATCAATTGGGACCACAGCAAAGTGACAGTTCACTATAAAAAGCAGCTTAAGAATAACGAATGTATAAACTCTAAGGGAGGCCGCGTCAGAATAAATACTATGAACAAAGGAATTCCTGGGGTTGGGATATCCAGGTCATGAATCTGATACCCAGCAAGGTTAAAAAAAAAAATCTGCATAATTTAAAGGTCTTTGGAGTCCAAGGAAACTTTTACATGCATTTTTGGTAATTCATTCATAAATGGCTATTCAGTGAATACTGACTGTATATCAGCATTATTTTAGAAAGAGGTAGGGAAGAAAAGGAAACTTAAGGTTTATATGCAGATATATGACATAGCAAATGAACATTCATGAATTGATGCTAAATAAATTGAATTAGAAAATAACATTAATAAAAGTTCAGGATGAGAAGGGAGAATACAGACATGCATCACTCAATAAAACAGGTCAATGACCAACAGCATATATAATGGTGGTCAGGTAAGAGTATATTGCCTAAGAACCATGCAGCTCTCTTGGTTTGTGTCAGTACAAATATGACGTCTGTAATGACAAAATAAACTAGCAAATAATTTCTCATTAAGTGATATGACTGTATATGCAGACTCCACAGGAACTGAGTGTGTATACTATGCTTACTCCACCGTATCCATGGTTTCAGCATCTTGGAATTAACCAATGACAAACCAAAAGTATTCAGGGGAAAAAAAAAAAAAAACAAGCAAAAACCAAAACTGTATCTGTATTGAACATGTACAGACTTTTTTCTTGTCATTATTCCCTAAACAATATTGGATAACTATTATTTACATAGCATTTACATTGTATTAGGTTTACTCGTAACAGATGATTTAAAGACAGAATGTGCATAGGTTATATGCAAATACTATACCTACATAAAAGGGACTTGAGCATCCTTAGATTTTGGCATCCTCAGGGCTTCCTGGAATCAATTCCCAGTGGATACCATGGGATAGTTATAATAGAATATGTAGAGATGAAGAGGAGAAAGAAGTGTTCTTGACATATAAGACTGAAACAGACAGAGCTTTAGAATTGTGACTAGGTAGGAAATGTGCATGCAGTCTTGTTGCATAGGATTTGGCTGAAATACAGAGTTCATTACATTATTGGTAGGGGAGAAGAAGTGATAATAAAACATGAAACAGATTCCAGAAGCTTAAAGTGCCAATTTCAGATAAATAAATTAGCTATTGAAAATAAAATTTGAATGTATGTGTGTTTGTTATGGAAAGAGAGAAATGAGAGGAAGGATGAGACAAGGTACTTCATTTAGTACTGAAGTTGAAAGTACTGATGTACAGATCCTGGTCACAGCTATGGAAGAGCATACAGAATTCCACTGCAGCTTATTTTTCAGTCATTATAACCCCTCATATGTTGGCAGTAGTCACTTAGCACTGAGATGTGCAAACCTAAGCAAATACGGCCCAGTAAGAAAAGGACAGTATATTTGAAGTTTCTAGAATAGAAGTTTTCTTGTCTTTGAGAGCAACAAGAAGCTAGTTTGTCAAATATAGTCAGTTCATCCAAAGTAAAGCCCATCCAATCTAAACATCTTCTTATTTTGGTGAATAAATTTCTTATTGTTAATTAAATTTATATTGGGGTTTCTGAATAATCCAGAGTTGGGGACAGGTATAAATTGGCCATGAATTAATGTGTTGCAGCTGGGCAACAAGTATACAGGTCTTTTTTCTGATCACTGCCAGTTTTCTGATAAACTGGTCATGATTATAGAAACTTTCTGGAATTAGATAGTGGACATGGATGCACATGATGGTGAATATTCTAAAAACCACTGTATTATATTCACTTGGTGCATGAGGGGTTCTGGGAATTGAACCCAAGGCCTTATGCTGCCTCGCACATGCTCTATCATGGAGCTATACCTCCACCCAGAGTATTGTAGTTTTAAGAAGCTGGTGAATTTTATGTTATGTGAATTATATACCAATTAAAATAAAATAATTGTTACCAATCTTTGAGGAGCTAAGCATGAGTGGAAAGGGAGACTCTGTATACCCAGCTTCATTTACATTATGCTTTTCAGGTCAATCAACAAGTATTTCATTAAACTTTTAACATGCTGCATCCTTGTTGTAGATAAGGAACTGCTGTGAGGTTCAGCTGTGTCTCATTTCTTTATGACAGTCAACATAGTGTTTATCTACTTCCCACTGAGGAGATGTAGGCAGGTAGACTATCACTGTGCAACATATTTATTTTTTTTTTTTGGAACCTGGGATTGAACTCAGGGACACTCGGTCACTGAGCCACATCCCCAGCCCTATTTTGTACTTTATTTAGAGACAGGGTCTCACTGAGTTGGTTAGGGCCACATTAAGTTGCTGAGGCTGGCTTTGAACTCGCAATCCTCCTGCCTCAGCCTCCCGAGTTGCTGGGATTACAGGCGTGCGCCACCGCGCCCGGCTCTGTACAACGTATTTCTAATGACATCTTAATGGAGTATGAGGACAGTATAACAGGTACTAAGGATCAATTGATACAAAAAAATTTTGTAAAGTTCTTCACAATTTAAAGGAGAAAGCAAGACTGATACCCAGTCATAATGCCATTGTGCATAAGCCTGAAAAATGTAGATGCACAGCAGGTGAAGAACTGGACTAAAATGAAAGTAAGCAACAATGAGAATATATTTTATTTTACTGGTATTAGGATTGAACTAGGAGATGTTTTACCTCTAAGCTACATTCCCAGCCCTTTTGATTTTTAATTTTTACTTTGAGGCAGGGTCTCATTAAGTTGCTAAGGGTCTCACCATGTTTCAAGGCTGGCCGCTAACTTGTGATCCTCCTGCCTCAGTCTCCTGAGTCTCTGGGATTACAGCAATAAGAATTTCATTTAATTGAGTTTCTAATTGAGTGCTGGGGTGAGAAATTATACTAAAAAGGGCACAAAGTCAATGTGAGTTAAATCTGAATTTCTCATTAAAACTAGGTTGTAATGGGAGCTAAGGTCTTAAAAGAGTCTAAACAAGTCTATTTGCTTAAATTTTAAAATATAAATCACAAAGGCAACCAAAAGAAATTTATCAACCTTGTAATATAAACATTTTAATAGCCAATAAACAGAATGATATTCTAATCAAACAATTTAAAGTCCTTTTGATATAAAGAATACTGGCAGCTCTTTTGTATGAGAAGGAGGAAAGTCTCTGAGGAATATTCTAAAGGATTTTGGAAATGTAAATACATCTAAAAAAGCAAGATAGAAAGATCTAAGAAAAAGGATAGTGTCGGAGGTAAAGGATAATGATGAATGCTGGAAGAAGTCACAGAACAAAGGACAGCTGTATGTGCAGGAGCTCAACATGCCTTCCCAAGACAAAAGACAGGGCTTCACAAGAGCAGCTGCTGACAGTCACTAAAAACTAGTGGCAGGTTCTTGTGCATGTTTCAGCAAAGAGAATGAACAGGTTGCATAATTATAAAGAGAATAAATGGGTCACCTATTTTAAAAGCCTTATTGTTAACATGTAAATAATGACAGTAGTAAACACAGATGACTATACATTCAATCACCAAGTTGAGGGCTGATTCAATGTGACTACCTGAGAATGACTTGACTAACTAGCGAGACCATATTTTATGATAAGCAACAGTGAAAATTCATCTAACACCCATGATATCCTGTCCTTGTTGACTGACATCTTGGAGGAAAAGTGCCATTTTTAGAAAGTTTAAGAAAATGTATTGGAACCAAAAAATTTAAGGAAGAAGAAAAACAAAGCAAACAACTAAACATACAAAAACAAACAAACACTAAATAAGGACTTAGTTTCTCCTTAGGAACTTTCCTTTCTATGAAGATACATCAGCGAGGGGAAAGCATATATATAAAAAGGGAGACACAGAGAGGAGACAAGTGACTAAAGGTGTGGTTGCTGGGTGCTGGTAATGGAAAGAGAGTGGAAGGATTGCCAACATATTTTGGAATATGTGATAAAATTTGATGAATTACTTGTGGCAGGTGAGAAAGGAGGAGATGTCTAAAATAATCCCTAGATCCTGGCTTGAGTGCTAGGTGCTTGAGGAGTCACGTAAGGAGATGAGAGAAGTCGGGTAAAGAGCAGGATTAGGGGTGAGCTGAGATTTAGATATGGGGAGTGTCTGATGCTTTGGAGACCACGAGAGCAAAAGTCAACCAGGCAGCTGGCTCTACTCCATGTATAGTTCCTATTACATCAGAGTACCTGGCAGGTGCTCAATAAATATATACTAAATTTAAAAATAAACAAGAAAGGCCTAATTCAGCTTCACAACAAATTTTTTTTGTTATAAAAATGTTTAATTGCTATTGACAAAGACACAGATAAAAATTCCATGAGAAGAGAATATCTTTTACCATAATTATATTTTAAAAGGTATGTGAGGTCATACAGTTGCTTTATAATCAAATCTAGAAGCACGGATTTGTGTTGGGTGTGGAGGGTGGGCTGGGCTGCTAGGGATCAAACTCAGGCCTTTGGTAATGAAGGGCAAGGGCTCCACCACACAGCTACAATTGCAGGCTAGAGGGGTGTGTGTGTGTGTGTGTGTGTGTGTGTGTGTGTGTTTAAAAGAGAAAAAAAAGGAAAGGGAGCTAATACTGCATTAGACTGGACCCTTCATTATCTGTTGAACCTCAGTATGGCAAATCTTAAGGTAGCAAATTAAACTGCTAAGCAAATGTGAGACTGCGAAAACAAAAAATGCCTGCATTGCATTAAAACGTAAGTAATAATAAATAGCATAATTTATACACATGAACTATGGTTCTGGCAAGTAAGGAGTGTAGGATAACATAATGATACTAAGTAATTTCTCATCTTAAAACCTTCTATAATCTAAAAGATTCAGGATTAGATGAAATCTAATTGAAAGGTGATGCTAACTTCAGAAAAATGAGGAAAATAAGACAGAATCAGAATTGAAACATTTAGAAATATGGACCAGATGTCACAAATGGGGATGGCTACTAAAAGTATCCTGAATATAAATTACATTTAGAGAAAGCACAATCTGAAATACAAATATTGATCACATGTATTTAGATGCTAAGAGATGACAGTGAATCACAGGTAAGAGTGCATGTTGTTAGCAACATGATATCGTGTCACAAATGATACCAAAGATGCTCATTTCAAAGGAATATGCCGATCCTACCATTCAAGTTGGATCATTCTCATTGCCTACCTGAGACTGTTGAGATCAAGGTCATCTGTATCAAAATCCAAAAGAGGTTGTGGAGTGTCACTTGGACCATGAGACTGCAACACAGATGAACTGGATGATATAACTGTGGTCTGGCCTGAGGGGTGGATGGTTTTGAACTGGAACTGTGGACCCATCCACAGCCGTCTGTGGGGTCCAGTGTGTGTAACAATTTCAACCTGAAAAAGAGTTGGAATCATCATTTAAATATATCATGACTTGAATGTGAGAGCCTTTCACAATCCTTGCATACCACATTCTTGAATGAGCCTATCTTGATGGAGGAGAGGGTTGGTGTACACACAATCAAAGGTGATCATAGTTACATCCTAAACAGACATTCACGATATCCCTCTACTGATTTTCACTGACATTATAAGAATACATTTGCATAAATATACACACATCACATATGCAACTCAAACATTATGAAAGTAAAAGGACTAGTTTCTGGATTTATACAATTAATATTAACTCCCTAGGGACTCTTTTTTTTCATTCAATCTACACTATTTACCTTCTTGTGGGCATTACTGGATACTATACCTATGAATCCACATATTAAAAGTAATTCCTTCACTCAAGATCAAACTCAAGAAAAAGTTGAAGTTATTCCTGAACTATCCAAGGTAGCAGAGTTTGAGCTGATTGTGGTGATGCACACCTGAAATCCCACTGACTTGGTGGGGGCAAGACAGGAGGATTACAAGATTGAGGTCAGTATCAGCAACTTAGTGAAACCCTACCTCAAAATAAAAAAAATAAAAAGGACTAGGGATTTATCTCAATGGTAAAGCATCTGGGGATTCAATCCCCAGTACCCACCCCTCCAAAAAAAACCTAGCAAAACAAACAAACAAACCAACAAAAAACACCCAGCAACTCAGGAGTCTGAGGCAAGAGGACCACAGGTTCAAGGCAAGTCTCAGCAACTTAGTGAAACCCTGTCACAAAATAAAAAATAAAAAGGGCTTGGAATAGAGACAAGTGGTAAAGCACTCCTGGGTTCAATCTCCACCACTATTAGAAAGAAAAAAGAAAAGATCTGAAATACGTTTAAATACCATAGCTTGTTTCTACAATTCAATGTTAGAATATTTATGCTGCTTTCAAAATTTAAAAACAAACTACTTTTAAATGAAGAAATCATATGTATTTTTTCAAACTAAATTTTGTCTGCAAAAGACTGTTATTCAGTTTCCTCAACCACAAACACTGACAGGCATTTTATACGTGCGTGCACACACACAAATGTGCACACACAGTAATACCAAATGCTTTTTAAATTTCATGATCTATGAAATAGATAGGGAAATGTTGCCAATATTATCTTAAAAAGAGAAAGTATATAGTAGAAGACATTGTGCAAAACCTGAAAATAAATGTATTACATGGTTTTACAAATGATCAACTTGAATAAGAAACTAAATATGCAAACCTCTGGTGAAAAACTGTATTTCTCAAAGTCTTGTCATTGCTGTATCTCTGTCTACACAAATACTTCAGGGAGCGACTTCCCTTGTGCCTTGAGTCTTTGCCCTGATTCTTTTATATTTAATCACATTTCTCTGATTGCAGTGATTAATTCTTAACAAAACATAACTGAAAAGGTTCACAGAGTGAGGTTCTGTGTTTTCAAGTCTGAAAGGGCAAAAGCATCATGGTCTTGGAACAATATGCACATTCCCACTAATCACAGGGAGAAAAACACTGAGATTGAGGACAGTGATTTCTGATTCAAGTAGTTGTATTCAGCAATGTAAATTAGGCCACAGATAAAGCATTCTGTGTATTTTAAGCTCAGAACCATCAGTGTCACAGAGCCGAGAGGTAAACAGATGCCTGTGCAATCTCACTGAGGCTATGGCCAGATGTTCCTATATTCCACTCCTGTTATGCACAGGACAAACATATTGTATATACTTTCACACTGACAGCACACATTACCCCTTCTTCTAATTGAAACATTGAAGTGAAGGACAGCAGTTTCTTTGCCAGCATTCTTGGATGACATTTTGGTTTTGGAAAAAGCACGTGCATTTTGGGTTTAATTTATTTTGGTATCATCAAGAAAGGACGGGCTTTCATAATTCAGGATCTGAACCTTCATTCAAGGAGAGTTCCTTGAGTATTTGTGGTATAATAAATTAAATAGATGTTACTTAGAAACTTTTTGACTCTCCAACTACCAGATTCATTTTCACTTTTCAGGCTACCTTCCCTGAGAAAGAAATGAAACAACAAAGGGATTCCACTTTTTCTGAGGCACCTGTCTGATGAAAAGCTGCCAGACTGGTAATCTGAGACAGGTCATTAACTTCATCAAATGATGTCAGACTTGAGGCAGATATAACATTATTTGCAGTGAAATCATTTGTAATCTCCTCATTTGACAACTGTGGATGTATCTTTTATTTCAAAGCTCCTGAGTTGAAGACAGCTTCACCAGAAAGGTGCAGGACCATCAGTTAGAGCTATTACAGGACAGGTTTAGAGCACTGCATGAACTTAGGAAAGGAATGCGCCATGCGCCATCAGGATTCGTGCATAGTACAATGCTGCATTTCCATAATGAAAGTATGGACCATCTTCAGAAAATGCTGGTTCTCCAAAATGATTTCTAAAGATTGCTGAATGGCCCTAGTGTTTTAACAAGCAAAGTTGTTACTTTAAACCTAATGAAAATGTGTTCCAAGGAGTCTAAGGTATAATGTTTCAATGGCTTTAAAGACTGTTTGAAAAATATATACATTTTATGCTCCCTGTATTAAAGCACGCCCCCCTCTCTATATATATTTATATTCACAAAGATTCACATATATATGAAAAGAATGTATATGTATAATGTATGTATATGCAAAATGTAGACGAAGGGTATGTGTGTGCATACCTGCAGCAATATTTTTGAGAAATTTTTAATATACAAAGACAATGGATGAATTCTTAATGATTCAACAAAGAATTACCAATTCTATAATTTTTCTCTAAGGAAAGGAATAAAAACAGACAATGCATTTCTGTTTTATTTTAATACTCCAAATATGTCATGATTTTTACCTGTGAAAGCCATTCTTCATCTTCCTGTCCACTATGGTCAGAGGCTAAACTGTCATATGACCCATGTCGAGTGATGGGTCCAGGACTTCCAGGGGGAACCACTATGGGAGAAAGAACACAGATTTCAAACACTTTAATTCATGCAGTGGAGAAATGGGTATGAATACAGCCATCTCAAATACTGCAGTCATGTAAAAGATGACATTTAAAGCACAGAGGCAACTCACACAATGAATGAATAAATAAGACTGAAGTTCTTAAGAATAAGACAGATCTTCAATTAAGAGCATGCTTTAAAAACTATCTGTAGGGCTAGCCAGGCATGCTAGCACATCCCTGCAGTTCCAGCTACTTGGGAAGCTAAGGCAGGAGGATCACTAAAGTCCACAAGGCTGAGATCAGTCTGGGCAAGATAACAGGATTCCAGATTCAAAAAACAAAATAAAACAAAACACTTTAGAAACTTAGTAATGATATCTTATCACTATAAACTAAACAATTAACTTCATATTAACACCAAAATGCATTGAGGAATAGTAACAAATCTATTTGCTGGCAAATTATATTAACAATCTTTAGAAGAGTCAGACTTGGTAGTACATGCCTATAATCCCAGCAATTTTGAGAGGCTGAGGTAGGAAGGTCACAAGTTTGAGGCCAGTCTCAGCAGCTCTGCAAGGCCATAAGCAACATAGTGAGAACTGTCTCAAAATTAAAAAAAAAAAAAAAAATAATAATAATAATAATTTTTTTAAAAAGGGCTGGGAATATATTTCAGTGCTAAAGTACTCACAGGTTCAATATCCAGTACAACAGAAAACAATTTTTTTTCTTTAAAAAAGCCACTCAATAGTATCAACTAAATGGTGGGCATAAAAATATAAATTTAATTAAAAACACTTTTAGTTGCTAAAATTTGTTTCTTTACACAATATTTCACTTTCTTGGATATTTTAGTATTTCCCTGATTCTTACTTGGTAAGATACAGTCACACTACAGTCTGCTTTCTCAAACAAAGAGAATATTTGCATAGTGGAAACAGAAAAAGATTCAATAAACATTCATTGAGTTGCTATAACGAATCAAATATTTTACCCTCCCAAATCTTAAGTTGCTTCTTTGGAAGGTCCACTCACTTATTCTATCCATCCATCTCTACATGGACTTTATTCTGTTTAGAGCTGTTTTAGGTTCACATTAAAATAGAGCTGAAAGTGCAAAGATTTCCGATATACCCGCTACCCCATGCATAATTTTAATACTCCAAGAAATCAAGCAATGAAGTAATGGGAAAATGGAACAAAATTAAAAGGTAGGGAAGGGACAGTAGGAAGAAAAGTAGAAGATCATTAAAGAAACATGGATGAAATAAAAAAGAATGAGAAACAGAAAACAATCTCATTTGCACCATGTGGTGATGCAGTATGTATGTGTGTGTGTGTGTGTGTGTGTGTGTGTGTGTGTGTGTGTATATATATCTCCAAAATTTTCTTAGGCTAGGTTCCTAAAAATGAAAACAGAGGATGTTGAAGGTTTTAAGATTTCTTCCTACATATTTCCAGAAAGAGTTACACACTTCCATAAGCAGTAAAGGAGAATGTCAATCTTAATGCAATCTTGACAGAACAAGGTATTTAGAACTAAATCTTAGTGAAACAGATACAAATGAAGAACACGCAGTATAACCTAGGGCAAGATTTTAAAAGACACATGCTCACCAAAAGGTTATCCTAACTCCCTACAAGAAGAGAAATGGGACTGAATTCAGTCAGTTACTCAACAGAGATATACAGTGGTGAAATGAAGATCTGTGGTCATTAAAACTGCTTCCTAGCTACTTCTTCAAAATCATAGTTCTATAACTGAGAGGCAAGCTGGGGTTTGGTGCAAAACTTAAATGACCGTGAAGGGATACACCTTCATACTTGTGATGGAAAATGGTGTCATAAGGCAGAGAATGTCATAATAGTTATCTTATTCTTATTTAAGCATTCGTGGAGAAATAATTCTGGTATATAATGCAAAGAATATAAGTCAATTGATGTTTTCAAAAGGCTGAGTTGTTCACAAATCATCAGTGTTATAATAAATATATCTGATGTTAAATTATTAATAAAGATAGAAAAAGAGGATCCCTCAAATCCCCAAAGTTTAAGTAACTAGTCAAAAAAGCTGAACACTGCCAAATACCAAGGATACAATGTGCTTTGGGAAGCAGATGAGCAGAGAAGACTGTTAAAGGAGGGAGTAAGTCAGGCAGATGTTTGAGGGCAAACTATTACAACGGCAAGATCAAGTACACAGAGGAAATATAATGGGAATATTTTAGTAAGAACTGGCATGCCATTGTGGTTGAGAGGGATGAATTAGGTTGTGAGAGGAAGATGAGGGGCAGGGGGAGAGGTCAGTGGGTGGTAAAGGGCTTTTTTTGCGGGGGGCACTGGAGATTTAAACCAGAGGAGCTTTACCACTTAGCCACATCTCCAGCCCTTTTTATTTTTATTTGAGACAGGGTCTTGCTTAGTTGCTTAAGGCCTCCCTAACTTGCTGAGGCTTGCCTTGAGCTTGCAATCCTCCTACCTCAGCCTCCTGAGTCACTAGGATTTGTGTGTGCCACCACATCCAGTGCTTTTTTTTTTTCCTTTTTTTTTTTTAAAGTAAAACTAGAGTAACATGACAGAACCATTATTAAAAAACTCTAAGTAAAAGTGAGAAATTGTTCCCATGGGTATGTAATTAGTATCTAATAGAAATTCACTAAAAGTGTATGATGTGTTCTACGTATATTAAACCTAAACTAGTACTTGTCACAGAATAAGCATTCAATAAGTATTGTGAGTATATGGCTGGAGTTTTGCATTTCAGATTAAGTAATGGCACCAAAATGGTTGAACACTTATTTATCCATCATCAAAATGGGGAGAATATGACATCTGGGATTAGCTTCAAAATAACCCAGTGGTAGGAGTAGAGATGGTGAGTAGAATCATAGACGGAAAAAGACTAGCCATGATTTGATTGGTATTGAAGCTGGATGATAGATACATGGAGGTTTATTACACTATTGTTATCTAGGTTTGTGTATGTCTGGAATTTCCTCCAGTGAGATGATGATGATGAGGAGGAGGAGGAGGAGGGGGAGGGGGAGGAGGGGGAGGAGGGGAAGAGGAGGAGGGGGGGGGAGGGGGGGGGGGAGGAGGGGGAGGAGAGGGGAGGATCCTCTGTCCTCATCTGCTTTCCAAAGGAAGCAGTAAATATTCCAAATATACATCTAAAAAACAGTACCATAAATCTGAATCCCAAACTCCTAAATAGAGATTGTAAGAAGGGTTTCCATGCTTTTCATTCACTAGTTTTCTAATTAAGAATGCTTTGAAGCCATCAGAAAATGGGCAATATAAGAATATAAAATTAGAGGGAAAATACTTTTCAACATCAAATAAATATCCTTTCCTTCTCCCCTACATATATTTATATTTAAATATTTCTCCCACTCCACATAGGAAGAACATATTATACCTTGGGAAAAGAATGATACAACAGTTCATGGGGAAAAAATAATTGATAACTTTAAACCTATGAGAAGAAAAATGATCAAGAGAAAATATGGTTAAGAGCAGAGCTTGCATCCTCTCCAACCACCCAATTATTGGGAAATGATTATCCTAACACTGGAGCAAGAGTGTCTGAGACAGAAAGTGAGGAATAGAGGGTCCCCAAGGAAGAACACAGAATGACAATCCAGGCGTTTCATGGACCAACAGCTGTGAAAAACTGCACCTTCATTCTTGCGCCTAAGGAAGTACCAAGAGATCCACACATATAAGGTGTATACATGGTGTGTACACAGCCACAGCAGTGACAGCCTCACAATGCTCACCCTGGCTTAGGTGAGAATGTTTCCTATGTGTATAAGAGTAATGCAGACACACTCCAGAGAACTGACATGATTTGAAGTAGAAACAAGAATGGATACTGCAGAGACCTATATGAACCAGTGACCAGTGATCTCTCGGGCACTGGGACATCTCAGTAGTGACAACAAGGATAAAATGTCCCCTAATCCCTTACCTCATACTATTATACTCTGCAAGTGCTGTAGAATTTAGACACAACTTTGGAAGTGGGTATAAGTGATTAAGAGTACTTTTTCCCACATTTCTAATAAGTAGATATAACAGAAATACATATAAAAGTCTATATAAAGAAAAATACTTATGTATCTTGAAAACCCACAAACCATGGGACCAAGACACATAGCAGCTACCTAAAGAAAAATACCAGTATTTTTATGAACCTTCATTAACTATTCATAGATAATTAATAAACTTGGTACAAGAAAGGGATATGGAATTTTGAGATGTAAATCTTGCTATGTTCTATCCCTACCTTCAGTACAGTAACTTAAAATACACCCTATCCACCTACCTAAAAAGGATATACCATCAATGCACTTTAAAATGTAACTCCAAAAGTAATGCCAGTGGGCATTTGATAGAGATCAACAAGCAAGGGCAGGATGCAGGATCGTCATGAGGTAACTCGGAACCAGACTGTTTACACTGTGTGCTCAGGGAAGCAGATGATGCTTATAATGAGTAAATAAGAGCTAAAAAAAAAAAATCACTACACGTATTTTGCTGTCTTAGAGTGATAAATGGGTGTAAGCATGTATGTGCATATTGCTGGGTATATATTTGTATCTTTTCATATGTGTTTATGTGTAAAGAAAACAAAAATACATCTGCTTCAGGGATGACCTTTGCAAATTAGTCCTGTTAATCTAAGCCCAATATGCTTTGAAATCAACAGGATAACATAAATAGGATTGTGAAGAGAAAATTAAATGTTTCCTTAAATGTCACTAAATCTGAATTCCACATAATAAAATTCTCAAAATTCCAGAAAGAAATGCAACTTTCCAAATCTTTATCAAAAAAATTATGGAGAATTCTGTTTTTGGCTTTTTAGATGTCTTCTGTAATATACTATAACCATCAATGCATTTAAAAAAATTTTTTAAAAATTGCACCATAGAAAATTAGGTATTTATGAGTTTGAGAAATTTAAAAGTATTATTTTGCATACTGTTAAACTACAGGTACAAAATAATAGGCTATGCAAATAATAATTACTCAAAGTGTCATAGCATTGTATTATTAAAAGACATCTAAATGGAAAACATTAAGTTTCTTTAAATATCCACCTCTTTAATACTGTTTAATATAGGTTAAAATACATGAGTTTGAACCAAAGTTGCAAGAATGAGTCATTACTAGTCCTTAAAAAATCTAAATCTCTTGTCATTTCCATTTTTTCTCCAAAACGATGAAAGTATAACTTCAATTTCATGGAATCAAATTCTTTCTAAACACCTATAAAGAAACAATCAGCTCTCAATAACTGAAGTATATCATTAAAGTACTGAGGAATGAAATATAGAAATTATACTGTTTGTGTACAAATATACCATAATGATCCCACATATATATAAAATTATAATGCACTAAGTAAATAATAATGATGGTGGTAGTAATAATAATAATAATAATTCAAGGGATAAATTAGTAGAGGAGAGAGGCAGATCAGAAGGAGGATGGAGGGGAGGAAAAGTGAAGGTACTGGGGAATGAGACTGATTAAATTACATGCACATATGAATAAGACATAATGAATCCTACTATTATTCATAATTAGAAGGCACTAATAAATAAAATTAAATATATGAATTAAATATACTTAATATTAGGGAGGTATCTAGTTTAAGAATATTTGGTTTTGATTTTAGATATTCAGGAAAGAAAATCAGGCTTCCTAAAAATGAAGTTAATGGGATAAAGGCATTGCTTTAAGAATTTAAAAAAAAATTGTATCTAGCATTCTGGTTCAAAGCAATGACAAAGAATTTCCAATACATCTTAAAAAAAACTAGTAACCACATACAGGCATCCTATTCACACAAACACAAAGCTTAATACTAAAAAAGTAAGAAGTGCTTATTTATAAAATAATTAAGGAAAACTCTGGTTCTGTTCTATCCATAATTAGAATTCATGAGGTTCCAGTGTAAACTCATCTTTGCTGTGAAACTAGAAGCTTTAGAGGTCACAGCTGATCAGTTACCACTGCTGATAAACTCCAGTCTTTAAATTCTCACAGATGTCCAAGAAGCTATCCTACTCCTTAGAATTAATTGCAATGCTTCTGGTATCAGAGAAACCTGCTTCTCAAATAAGGCTAAAACTGCTGACCCAAATGGTACCAAGTTTTATATGTGAGAGAGTTGTATAGCTCTTTGTTTTAAGGTTATGTTGAAAACCTAAAATAAGCTCATACACTGCATGTGTAGATTTAAAACAGAACTTAGATAATCTTTTAATTTGCAAATTCATACTGATTTATAAATAAGATTAAATTCATTTATAAATTCAATTATAAATTTCAAACTCACATTCTGATTTATATATGGAGACTCAAAGAGGTACATAAAGACTCTTACTTAAAGGAGTGTGAGCAGGGTCATCCTAGCAGCTGAGTTTCATGGGGGAGGTAGGATAACATATTCTTCAGATTCAGGACCAGAGAGTTTTCATTTTACTCTCTGCAATAACCTACCCCCTTCCTCTGCAAACAATAAAACTCCCACCATGCTAGAGCCTTAAGTGAAGACCTGAGAGGTGAATAATGTTGTGACAGCATTTTTTCAGTTCTTTAGGTTATTTAAGGAAACAACATTATATTTCTAGCAACAGAAAAATTTGTGAGTTAAATGACATCATGCTGCCATGAATGGAACAGCTTGGGCTCAAAGTTCACCCAAAGGCCAACAGTGATAAACTCTTATTCAAGGACAAACTTCAATATATTTTGGGTTCTTATTAAAAACAGAATTTATATAGCAGCCATACAATAAAAGAAGGCTCTTTACCAAACTCTGTTTCTGATCAGAAAGCACTCAAGATGTGAGGATGAAACTGTGCTGGGGAATGTAGTTTCTTAGTACAAAAACCAAAATTTCCTTTTTAAAAAGACTCTAAAATCAACTAATCCAGTGGCTAAAGCAGGTCCTCATGAACTAGCAAATCACAGATGAGGGAATATAGCAGCCAACTAATACATGTAAATGGTAGTAATGAGAGATTTACAAATTTAAACAAACTGTTTCATACCTATCAAAGTGGAAAAATTAAAGACTTTTGTTAATGACTTGGGGGGGGGTGCTCAGGTTAAAAACAACACACCCAAATGAGGTGATATTCTCATTCTTTCGGAGAAAAACACAGAAATGACTAAAATGGGGGATACTATTAGAATTCACCCCCTCCCATTTATAGAAGTCACAATTTAAACATAAAGACCTCATACATAATTATGTATCACTGGCTCCTCTGCTCATCACAGCCATTCCTTCTACCAGGGTCACAACTTAAGTGTTAAGATAACAGAACAGGGAACAAGCTTTACCTACGTTATATATTAAACAGATCAATGATCTTCCTTGTGCCCTGACCCTGTGGTACCATAGATATTCTCTAATTAATTATTAAAGTTTTCTAACAGTCAGTTATTGTACATCTCTGGTTTCACTTTCCTTTCATTCCATGTTCCCAGAAGAACGGTCACAGGCGATACATAAGTAGGAAAATGACATATCCTCATTGTCTGAGAGATTTCCCTGAAGAACTGACAACTCAGGGTGCATCCTGCACTCCCCTCCCCACCTCCAGTTCCTCACTGGCAGAGTATCACAGTGCTGCCACAGAAGACACAAACTGACGGGCATCGCTTGATATTTCTCCTGCTCATCTGACTTTAGTATCTGAGCAAGCTGTACATGGAGGTAGCAGTGCAGGGCTCACAAGTTAGTTCTACTTTTTAGTAGGACTATAAATATCTTATAAAATAAAGAAAAGAACAGAGAATAATGAGTTTGTGCTATCAGCCAGTTAAGCAACTCCACTGAACAAAGAATGTCAAAGTGCCCCAACATACTCCTAAGAACTGAACAGTCTATGTCAATCCCTTGAAAACATTTGCAATTAAGGTCAAGTTGGGGTTTATTCACCTGGAAGACTGCACAAAAATGCCACTTAATATATCTACTATTACTACTTGTTTAACAGTACAACTACAACATAGCCACATTAAATCAATAACAGTAGGGTAACCAGAAAAGCAAGTCCATCTTGACTCTTTTTTGGGGAGGGTGGGAAGGGGGGATAATCTAACTGCAGAGTATCATCCTTGAGGTTTATAGAAAAAAAAACTTTGACTTACCACAGTTTACATAATCTTCCTATATTTGTAAGTCCTACCACAAAATCATTCTTATTAGAGCTAACCTTCACAGATGTGCAGAATACAAGACATTAATAATACCAATCACCATTGGGGAGGGGATAAGGACTTATTTTCCACTGAATATACTTTGGGACCTTTTCAACTGTGTATCTTGTGTACGTGTACCCAATTAATATTTAATAAAAGTGTGGGATAAGAACACAACAAGTGTTAGTAAGTCAGTACAGCCATAGTCATGAAATGAAATTAAGGAAATCAAATGCACATTAAGGGATGATTGAAGTTGATGTATGAAAAAAAGCTCACCTTATCACTTACTTCAGCATGTCCCCCTCCTATTTTATTAGGTTTAGTGATTTTTTTTTTCCCTAAAGAAAGGGTACTACCTCACATTCATGCAACTCTCTCCATATATATCCACTTATCATTATTTTTACATACAGAATTATCAAGAATAAGACCAGCTTTATTGACTGTGAAAACACATGACAGAGAGTTTCTGCTGAGGGGAATGACCACTCACTGGAAGCTAAAAGCAGCCAAGTCTAAAGTCTATGGAGAATCACAGGTGTAGCCTTCAATGTGGCAACAGTATTCTCACAGCCAATTAACCTAACCTGTATGTAAGACACGTTTCTTTCAGGAATAATCAATTTTCCATTCTAAATTCAAAGAACACTTTTAAAAATACAGTATTCTCTATAAGAAACCAAGATGAGTAACGGGTATGTAGAAGGTACTGTGAATTGATACTGTAAAGGTAAGGAATCACTGTTTCTCAACTTTAAACTATATTTAATCATTAAGGAACCTCTAAAATGAACCCTAAAAGGGGGGAGTTGTTCACAACTGCAAAAATGGCCAAAATAATTTTTTTGCAAAGAGTTAACACAATTTTTTCCATGCTTCACTTATTTATTATCTACTACTATACTAGAAAAGTCCAAGTCATTATAAGCCAAGAAGAATTAAATGCAGATTTTCTCTTGCCTAAGCAAAAGAGGCAGTTTTCTTGGCATGGAGAGATAAAAGCTTTTAAACTTGGAAGACACCAACAATTTCAACCTATACATAGGAACATAATTTAAAATCTTTACAAACAACCATTAAGGATCCATGATGTGCTCCTTATTTTAACTCTGAATATATCAGAAAGTTCACAGAACCCAAACTTTTGGGTAGGAATGAGACAGCAAATACCAACTCACAACCACTGTAGGAGTTTCCCTCTAGCTTTCTCAAAGGAAGAGAGCATTTTCCAAGGCTTGGTCTTCCTCTAGCGCTCCACAATGTCAAACTACTGGAAAGAATTATCTCCCAAAATCACTGTCACTGCCTCATCTGTGTATTATGTAACTGTATGTTATTTATGTTTTCTAAAGTCTTCATAGATGCATATGGAAATATTTATTCAGGAAAAGATATTATAGTGGGTGGCTATAATACTTTGTTGTCCCACACAAACAAAAAAGTTCTGAAGGAAAATAGAAGAAACAAAAACTGAATTTTATTAATTGCAGAAGCTAGGTAATAGGTAATAAAAACTGTTTTGTGAATGTGTGGGAAAAACTAAACAAACATTTCTTTTCTGCAGACTGATACAGAGTCACCTCTTCTTAGCTGGGGTATGAGAAATGTGAAATATTCAGGACTATTCAGTGAGCCATAATTGAAATGAATCATACCATTATTTTTCTAAAATAATGTTTTCCCCCAGAATGGGCCATCCATGTTAATATTTATACTTTCTCTGCTATAGGACATTTCATTTCTATTTTCTGTAACAAATTGAGGGAGTCCTTCATCTATCCCTTCTATCATTTTCATGATTCCTCTCTCATTCATTATTTCCCTCTTCTTTCATGCCTTTAAAAAAATTTTTTTAGAAAATGAACTATCAATATGATATGAACATGTATTAAGTGTAAACTTCAAAGAATATGGAGTGAAAAATAAAAGTCCTTTTCATCTACCTCACTCACTGAAATACTGAAATACTGATCACAATAATAATCTCATACTATCAAATACCATCCTACCATTTCAGAAGTTTTTAAAAATATTTTTTAGTTGTAGATGGACACAATACCTTTATTTATTTATTTATTTATTTATTTATTTATTTATTTATGTGGTGCTGAGGATCAGACCCAGTGCCTCACATATGCAAGGCAAGCACTCTACCACTAAGCCACAACTCCAGCCCCATTTCAGAAGTTTTAATGTTAAGATTATCATTTTGGGGAAAACAGTCAGAGTCTGAAGGCAACTATCAAAAGAAGGAGGAGGAGGAGGAGTGGAGGAAGAAAAGAGAACTTCTAGAGGGTTAGCCTCTGAGGATACACTGAACATCAAGGAAAAAGAACTCACTACTAATAAATTATAAGGGGAATGAAGATGTTCAAAGAAAATGGTCTAAGAGAAAATCTGAATTTGCATGGATAAATAAGAATTGCAAAGTAAAATTTCTTTCCATAGTTTTGAACATGCATAGAAAACAGAACCATACTTGGAAGTGCAAGGCAAGAAAGACTTCAAAGGGGGAAGAGGATATTTGTTCTATAATCACCACTTACAAGCAATGATTATTCTTCAGGGAGTATATTTTCCATCCAACCTATTAGATGAAGTTTTTGGATGAATAATCTCATTTAATCTAATGATGATCCTGCAAGGTAGATGTTATTCTGATTTGAAAGGAAACAAAAGCCCAGGAAGGTTATTTGCTCAGAGTCACTCACATTATCAAGTAATCAAAATGAAATTTAAATTCAGGACTGCAGACTCCAAAGACCATATTCTTAAAACTAAGTAAAATTGGCACAATTCATCACTTCATTACCTATTACATATAGTTTTCTCTTATTTTAATACACATCTATGTATCCAGACCAGACATACTATACAATGTGATAAAAAAAAATGGGCTAGGGGTGTAGCTCAGTGATAGAGCACTTGCCTAGCACATGTTGAGGCACTGGGTTCAATCCTCAGCACCACATAAAAAATAAATAAATAAATAAATAAATAAATAAATGTATTGTGTCCAACTACAACAAAATTTTTTTTTAATGGAGAAAACAACTTCAACCTGAAGTCACCATAAGGAGGATTCAGCCATTCGAGGAAATATAACAAAGAGTGAAAGCAACAAACAAAATACATTGGCCCATTATGTTACATTCTTTATATCCCTAAGCAGTTAAAATGTATCGTTTTAGTTGGCTTCACCCTTAACGATGAATATGACATAACCACTGATGGATCATTAGTGCCTGGAAAAGAATAAGGCAGCAGGAAACACCAGTAGCCCCCCAAATTCCCTATAAAATCTCAGCCCAGATCCCAGATCCCATACCACATGCAGGTGGTTATGGATGATGTTCTTCATGTGCTCATAAAATACAATGAAAGCACAGTAGAAAAAGCCAGAAACTGATGGTATGAAGGGAATGAAGGCAGTATAGTGTTTTTATCTCTCCAAAAAGTTCCACAAAACCACATGTTAAAAGTCTCTTGTCATACGATAACAATAAGAACAGATTCAAATTGTAGGGAGAAAATTTAGGGCATTATACCACCTCTCTTATGGCTTGATCACTGTGTTGGTTATTTTTAATAAGAAAGATCATAAGACACCCCCCCACCCCATGAAACTCAGGAAGGTTGAAAGCTTATACACCATCAGGACCAGATTAAACCATTTGACAAATGAAACAAATCATTTGAATTCAAGAAATAAAAATAATATGCTAAGTATGCAGCCTTGATAACTGGTGTGTTAAAAGAGGTTGCAATATAAAGACATAAGATGACAGACAGGGAGAGTTGCTCATGCCAGGAGGCTCAGGAGACTGAAACAGGATGGCAAGTTCAAGGCCAACCTCAGCAACTTAGCAAGGCCCTAAGCAACTTAGTGAGACCCTATCACAAAATAAAAAATAAAGAGTTGAGGATGTGGCCCACTGGTTAAGCATCCCTAAGTTTAATCCTGGATACCTAAATAAATAAGACAAAAGACTATTATTAAAGACAGAAAGTACAGAAAAGGATAGAAAAAAAACACAAAATAATATATGCATTGATTTTTTTTTCCCCAGAATTGGAGATTGAATCCAGAGCCTCATGATGCTATGAATGCACTCTCCCACTGAATTATAAAGAAGGAATTTCTACCAGGTATTCCTAGAAATAAAGACTGGTACAAAAGGATTGTTTTAAAATGTTTATCAAACATGCTTTTTCTATAAGGAATAGAAGAGTTTTCCTTTGTCTTCATTATTTTATAACCAAGAATTATTAGTAAATAAAAAAAAAATCCTGTCTCTACATAAAAACATGAAGGAAGAGTAGTAACAAGTATAATCTTTAGATTTGGGGTCTAGGCAATTGCAGTGGTACCCACTTGTAATTCCATCAACTTGGAAGGTTGAGGCAGGAGGATTATAAGTTTTAGGCCAGTCTCAGCAACTTGATGAGTCTCTGTCTCAAAATAAAAAATAACAAGAACTGGGGATGTGGTTCAGTGGTAGAGCACCCAGAGGGTTAAACATTTTTTGTTGTTATTGTCGTCTAAGCTGTTTATTTTCTTCTTTTAGCATGCCTTGGCTCTCAATTTTCACATTTCAAGACAAGTTATGAGATTCTAGTGTACAGATCACCCAAATCTGAAAGTTGAAAAGGATTTGTAATCCCTTAATTTATAAAGATGAGGAAAGTGAGGCACAGAAAGTAACAACTGACCCAAAGTAAGAGTGTTAAGGAAGGCAGAAGCATTCATGTCCAGATTCCTCATTTCCCAGGTAATACAAGGGGAAGGAACCTGTATACAAGGTCCTGCCATGTATACAGTTATGCTGGGGCAGTCACAGATTTGTAAGGGTATTTGAGAAACAGTCCAATCTAATGGACAAGGTAGCTGCTAATTTATTGTAATGATCTGTGTTTGTTCAAACTCCCATCTCATATATTTTGAGACCTTAGCACAAGATGGACAGGTAGAGGTACTAATGAAAACTGAGCAGAAAGGCTGAGCTGCAGGATTTCCCTGGTATTTTCTGGAATATTTAAAAAACTATAATGCAGTCACAAGAACTAGACACATAGCTTTTACACAGCAGATTTCTTTTAATTATGTAAAGGACAGTAGCTAAGAGCAGCTGTTCTATTAAAGGTAAAGAGGTGCAGATACACATATATAAGCAACACTACTCTGAAGAAGAGATTTTTGTTTTAGTAAAATCCATATTTATGTGATTACATTTCCTATAGTTGAGAGCAGCTATAATTAATGGATTTCCCTCCTTCTCTTAATGCAGTCATTTGTCAATTCAAATACAGAATGCCCAATCAATTTTGAAGTATTTAGTAAGCAATTTGTCAAACAGTGCTATAATCCAGTTAATATATTAATTCTTGTCATGGAGAGAATACTAACAACTATTGGGTCTTCCATAACTGGTTTGGAGATAAAAATCTGTGCTTTGACTACAATGGTCATTCTTGTGGAGATAAAACCTCTGTGACCCTATATCTGAGAGCACACATTAGTACCTCATGCAATGAGAAAAACTACTCTGTTGTAATAAGACACTGCATCTAATGGACAAGGTAGCTGCTAATTTATTGTAATGATCTGTGTTTGTTCAAACTCCCATCTCATATATTTTTAATAAAATAAGCATGACAGCACATATGAAAATAAATACAAAATAAATAGACATCTAAAAAAGGAGGTAGGCTTTATTAACATAAAGTATGCATTAGAAACTTAAAAATACTTTATAGAAGAAAATGTACACTTCAAGGAATTTTAAATACTTTAAATAAAATATGAATTAAAAATTGAACTCATACTCTCAAAGTTTCTTCATATAACTTCATATAACCACAGAAGTGGTTCTCTACCTTTTATTTGTCCTGTTCCAACATACTTAATCTAAATAACTGACAAAGAGATTGTACTAAGGCCACACAGTTACTGGTTGCCAATAGAAGGCTGTCCTCTTAGAAGGCTGTCCTTCAGATGTAACACTTTTCTCACTTCCTCTATATATTTCAACCATTAATCAGTATTTCACCTCCACTGATTCCCAAGTCTGTCTACATACCAGGAACTGGAGACAGAACAACTAGATGTGCAGAGCTTTTTGGAAAGTAGTCCAAATTTATACCACAAAACAAATCTGGACTTTACTTACAAAGAAAGGGTCAAATTCATTTCCAAAGTCCTCAGAGGGAGACTTGGTCACTAAGCAGTTGGGGCAGAACAGAGCACCAGAGGGCAGGGTTTTAACATACCACAAATAACCTCGACAGCCATACTCAGTTTAATTGGCAAACACTTTCCAAAGGTGATGGCTCTCAATTCACTATACTCAAGACTGTCTACAGTTCGCCATCAGGAAATGCAAAGTCAGAGTTGGAGCCAAATCATTTCTAGAAAATAAAAATGGAAAAGAATAGAAAAACTCTTTTTTTAATAAAAATAATAAGAACAGAAAGACAACACTATATTCATTTTCCAGATATTAGGCTCCCCTGGTCCATTTATGAACTATGTAAGAGAAGGAAAAAACAGTTTGCCAGAGTGATTTGGCACAAGGGTGTGTACTTATTTAAAAATCTGCAAAAATGTTTACTGGTCCTGCAGACCACCAGGATGCAGACCACTGTTTCATGTCTGGTGGGAAAGGCGCCCTATGTGTCAGAAAAGTACACTGAATATTTTCCAATGACCGAAGGGGCAGAGGTCACTTATTATAAATGGATAATGAGACCTAATGCAGTGCTCCGAGTATGGACAAAGAAAGGGTCTATCCATAGCCCCTGGTGGATTGGTCATTCAGGCTTTTATTTCCTCTGCACACTTAATGGAGTCAAACAATCGACAGAAATTCTATAGAGAAGGCTGAAACTGAGAGAAACGACTGTATTCTAACTCTGACAGACAGATACAAATAGTGACCCTGAAATGGCGCCAGAACTCCTGTTACCACTAACATTGCAGACAGCAGCAGCATTCCTCCTAAATTCCCATTTAGTCATTTATTAGCAATTAACCTTACTGATGGAAGTGATGGCACATCAAACCAGGAGCTCCTGCCAATATCAGCCCATTCCATTACTGCAGGTAAGCAGAGACTGACCATTCTATTTCAGCTCCTTACTTTTGGAGAAAGTGGCCAACATATATCCCTGCACCCTACACCCCTATCCTCACAACCCAACTGTCAAAATGCATATTCAGCAATAGCAGTATCTGTACATAAAAATCTTAATCTTAGGAGGAACCAAGTAAATAACATCAGAAGCAGAGGTACTGATGGCTTTTAGTATTTTGACCAAAAGATTGTTTTTCTTTAATCTGTTGGAATCAATGTCCTTCCCCAGTCAGATCTGTCAATTCAAGGCAATATTTATTACCAGCATCAATGGAAAAAAAATGCCTACTCTCAAATGTACTAAATACAGCAGGTCATAAAACAATCTAAAGGAACACTGAGCTAGTAATATTATCTGCAATTTTATAAAATAAAGATGTTTAAAACTAAAAAGAAGCTCTCTGTAGATACTTTTGTTTCATTTCAATTTTAAGAACAATTACGGCAGGAATATAGTTTACGTATACAACTTTTTTTTTTTTTTTTGCCATTTGGAAGATACAAATGACAAGATTCACTCTAAAATAAGATACAGATCACTAGGTAGTAATAAGACTTTGGAGACTGAAACATCCCTCCTGCCCCTTTTTTGGAGACTCAAACACCTTAAGATCAGCAATGACAAAAAAATTCAACACATTACGCCATGCGTCTGAAGTTCTATCTAATGACATGGATATAAATACAAAGCATTATTTAATCCAAACTTTCAAATTCATCACTTATAAAGCTTGTTGATTACATATCATACTTTTAATTATATCACATTGTTTCACAGAATAATAAACTTCAATTTCATAATGTTCCCCTAAGTTATGTAACATACATGTAGCTAAAATCAGGTTCCAAAGTTTTGACTTTGTCTCATGAAATGTAAATGAAACTTACTAAATGTTTTGAAATATTTAATGAAACATTAGTTTCACTAAAATAATATCTATGGAACAGCATATGTGAATTGATAAGTTTAAGTATAAATAAGTGACATTTCAATCTAAGTGGCTTCTTAGCTAGCGCAGACAGTCAAACATAAGACAGAACAGCAGGACACACCCTATGGCCAACAATAGACTATAAATACTCTTTAAATAAGTCCTACATTACAAGTTTCCTCTACAAGAGAAAAACATTTCTTTTTCCCCCTTCCACCTCTACTCACTCTTAAGCAAATATTTACTATGGACAATGCAAGGAAATATTGTTGAGTACCTCCATCACATTGGGTACATACCACAATAGCAATGCAGTTCAGGATGTTAGCTTAAATCTAACATGACGGTTGAGAGAGAGCAGCTCAGAAGAAAATTGCTGCATATTTAATTGCTTCTCCATGGCGCTGTACAATGTCCATAATAGAGAAAAGCAGTACTTTTTTAAAATCTGTGTATCATTTTCCTTTTTGTAGGCAGAGGACTATGAGTTGGCATTAGTGACGTGCACAAAACACCAGTGCAACAATAGTAGGATGGTAAAATACTCTAACTAAAGGCTAAAACCAATCTGTGACTTAATATTAGAATGAAACATATAAACTCCTAGTCTCATGGCTGTGTTTGGTAAGCCAGCAGCACAAAACTTAGTTGGGAATCAAAATCCCTAGAACATAATTTTAATCACTGCTGACTTCTGATTTTAGCACTTCTACATGTAAGAAAAAGCTCAAAACTAGCTTTAAATTCTAGCTGCTTTATTGTATATAAAGAGGAAAAAATAAACTCCAGAGGTATTCAAGGAATTAGTAAAGTAGAAACATTTTTAAAAATCACACAAATCAATAGGGAGCCCAGATATTCAAAAGATTTAATTCTCTTTATGATAAAAGGATGATACTGTCAGAAGTAACACTACTACTTCAAAGTCAGGTTCAGTTAGATGCTTCAGAATGATCAACTTATACTCTTCTCCAATTCGTAAAGTGTTATCCCATGACTTCTCTATAGCACTCCTTCTAAATCATTTGTTTTTACTTCTCATCTGCAGCTTTCTAACATGTCATGCTGTGCAGGGTTCCATAATATTCTGTGGTGTCAAATATGTACATAACGAGGAAGGAAAGGGAAGTTTTAAAAATGCAAAACTCTAGGTACATTTTGCAGTTGTAAAATCAGGAACCTGTCATTGCTATAATTCAGATACCTTATTCAGAAATGAGTAATTTTATATACATAGTTTTACAAATTCAATTTATTCATATGGGGGTGTATTCTATTTTATCACATGTATAAATTTGTATAACCACCACCACAGTAAAGGTATAAAACTGGGCTGGGCTTGGTGGTGAATACCTGTAATCCCAGTGACTTGGGAGGCTGAGGCAGGAGAATCACAAGTTCAAGGCCAACTTTCGCAATTTAGTGAGGCCCTAAGCAATTTAACACCTTGCCTCAAAATAAAAAATAAAAAGGGCTGAGGATATGGCTCAGTGGTTAAGCTCCCCTGGGTTCAATCCCTAGTACCCAAAAAAAAAAAAAAAAAAAAAAAAAAAAGCCACACACAACACTATTTCATTACCACAAAGATCTACCTTGTACTAATCTTCTACCAGCACATTCCACCCCCTCTGCCACCCTGTACCTAAGCACTGGTCACCACTAATCTGTTATCTACCTCCACAGTTTTGTCACTTTGAAAATGATAGATACATGGATCATGAACTATGCAAACTTATGAGATTGGCTTTTTTATTTGGCATAATTTCCTTGAGAGTCATCAAACTTGTTGCATGTGTTAATAACCAAACGCCCTTTTTAAAACACATAATATTCTAAGATATGGAAATGTTCTGGTTTCAGTCTTACTGAGTTCAAAATAATTCCTAATCTCCCTTGGGTGTTCTTCTGTGAACCACAGATTTACCTGGGATCACATGCCCATGGATTATTTTAGAAAGAACTACAATATCTGACACCCAAGCACCCACAAAGCTAGTTAATGTCAGCAACTTAAAAATACTGCTGTGAGTAAATTACCTGAAAGAAAAGGAGAAAATATTATTTTTCCTCTAAATAAAGAGGAAATCGACTCAGTAAGCCTGCTCTTACTGAGGGGGCTTACTGGAAGGTTGAAAGTCAACTAAAGTTATTGTCTACTTTGGGATCACATTCAAAACTGATTGACATTTACTCGCGTGAGGCTTTGTTTTTGGCAAAGGAACACACTGCAATAAAATGTCTTTGTTAGAAAAGGTAAGTACAGTATGTAATTTTTATTTTGAATGGAAAATATAGTATTAACACAATCACTGACCTCCATTGCTGCAATCTTTTTATAAACTGTTCCCCAAATTTTTATGTCCAAGGAAAATCATATTTTGAATTATAATTTATTGTTTATAAACTTCATTGAGGTAAAGAGCAAGTCTAGATTACCATCTGTGCATTTAATTTCCATACATAAATTAACTAATCTACTGCACTGAGCAACACAAAATTGCTGGTATTAGACTTTTTTTAAAAAATGCATTATATGGTTTGACAGAAAATAAGGAAGTCACCTATATTGTGACCTCTGCACAGATCATGCTAATACGATCTCATTTGTGATACACCAAAACTTCTCATGACATATCACTATTTCTCAATCTTGACAATTCTATTTAATTAAAATAGGGAGGAAGTGCTACTGTAGTTAAAGCACAGCATTTGGAGTCTTTTACTTATTTTACCTTATAGGTAGGCACAAAGTCTTCAGTGGTTTGGGTGGTTTCCCTTTCCTTCCCCACCAGCTACCCATTTGCCACATACCCAGAATTGTTTATCAGCTGGTAGTATATTTATTATGATTACTGGGCTGGAAGGGGAGTAGGGATTCCTTGCTAAACATCCTCTCTCCTGCTCTCTTCTCCCTGAGAAGACAGTCTCTTTCCTATTTCCATTTACATCATTCTTTGTCTACTATAATTATAATTTCCGGAGTTTGTATAAGTCTGTTTCACTTGATCCACAGATCTAAATACAGAAGAAAAAAAAAAGGGTTGCAACATTTGTGAGGTTTGTATTAGAGTTCTAGAATTCTCTATAGAGTTTTATTTGAAAATAGTTTTAAAAATATATTTATTTTTGTGGTGCTGGGGATTGAACCTGGGGTCGTGCTCATGCTAGTTAAATACTCTGCCACTGAGCTACATCCCAAGCCCACAAGAGATTTTCAGTATGGATACATAAAACACCAACAAAAGCCCTGGCACCAGGTATGCTACACTTGTGTTTTAAGAGGTACCTTTATAAATGGCTTTAATGAGAAGACTTGGAGAGAAAACTGAAGAGTAATATAGTCTTAAAGAATGAGGCTCTAACTTTCAGATGAGAAGGTAAAGGTGCTGCCTTTAAAGTGGCACCAGTATTGCTTCTATCAACTCTATTTTTATTCCTCTGATCCAAATGTCTTCATTTTTAGCATACATAATAGCTTCAAGCATGTAATGTACTGGCATATCCAGTATATTAAACACCTTATATAATCAATCGAATACCTTATATTAAAAAAAAAAACCCTATCTTTAAAATTCACGCTAATTCTGTATCTCTCATCTCAATATATAAAGCAAAATAGTTGACCTGGGGTTGTGGCTCAGTAGTAGAGTGCTTGCCTTGCATGTGTGGGGCACTGGGTTCAATTCTCAGCACCACATATAAATAAATAAAATAAAGGTCTATCAACATCTAAAAAATATTTTTAAAAAATTTTTAAAAGAAGCAAAATAATTATTACAGAATCATCCATCTGGTTAAATATTATTTTACATATTAAAGTAAGTATATATCAATATTTCACAAGATAAAATATGTTAATTACAATATTTTATAATACATATTACAACATGATCATAATTACAGAATAGTTAGTACATTATTGATAACAAATTCCAAAAAGGTTTTGTGAATTTTAAAGTCCCTAAAGCCTATTACTTGAAAATAAGTACTTCTGAGATAAGAAACTAAGGCATGTGTGATGCTTAAATGTACATATCATTTTACACAGTTTTTAAAAGGACTTTACCATCATTTCTTTGATTAATATTAACATCTCTATAAGAGCAAGTATTATAACTGACATTTTACATCTACCAAGTTATTATGATGTAGTTAGAAATGAAACTCAGGTCTTTTTATCCTTATACTAATGTTAATACATCTGGAATTCAAAGGACTAATATACACTGTATTATATTCCATATTTTAATTAGAAACCACAGAATCACTGGTGACTACTTTCTTTCAAATCATGTCCAATGCATTCCATTCCAGCTCTTCAACTGCTCACAAGTCTGTCTTATCTTCTTTAATACAACCTTAATTAAAGTTCTCATCTTGTGCCAGGATGACCTAGCCTTCACTCCCTTCCTTTGAACCTTCAGCTATGATGCTGCCAGAAGAGTGAGCTTTTGGAAACAGAATGCAGGGGTGCTGGGGTGTAGCTCAGGGGTGAAGTGCAAGCACAAGGCCCTTGCACAAGTGCAAGCACAATCCCCACTACCAAGAAAAATTAGCACATGAATAAAATCTAATTTTGAGGGTGTCTCTCCTATACTTCAATGGCTGGCTACTACCCAGAGCGGGGGTTTTTAAACTATGCACTTGGGGACTTTTGTTAAATTGGACAAAGGTGTCTATGGCAGCTAAAATCAAGAAATACCCACCAGCTTACTTACTGAAACCAAAAAAAAAAAAAAAAAAGAGATACTGTTGCTTTTTAAAAAATGTCTTCTTAAATATTTCAGACTTGTTATAGTTTGTCTACTAAACAGACCTAACAGGTATCCAAATAACGAAACGAAAAGCAATATTAAATCAGAAAGAATCGACTATACTTATTTTTGCCCCTTTTGAGATAGTGGAAAATATGCTCATGATTCTTCTTTATATCATATGTAGGTCATGTCTTTTCCAGTTCATAGGCTACTTAAACATATGCATTAAAAAACCTAGAAACTAACAACTTCTACATATGCCACTTCTTGAACAAATCTGAAAAACACATTTTGCCCCTGTGTTTTGGCAGGTTACACAGTTCTCGTAGCTGAACATGTAACCTTCCACTGATGCACACACATACCAGGCATTTCACTTATTTACTAAATGTAGTCTCTGGAATTACATAGTGAGTCGACTGAGGACAGAAGCAACATGTGATTCACCCTTAAATCACAAGTGCCTGATAAATAGTATGCACTTGATGAATAATTGTTAGAAGCACTGAGTTTATGTGAGAAAGACTGCCAACTATTTATTACAGTTGTGGAGTTTCATAACTGTAGAACAAAGTGTATAAAATTTTTTTCTGATTCCAGCGTAATATGTGACATATTATAAAAATGAAATAAAATAGTTCTAAAACTATTTAAATTCATACTTTATAATGCACTAGGCAAGATAATAAGTTGGATACAAGAAAACTCAATTAAAAACATGTCAATGTCAATTTTGGGGGAGTTTCTTAAAAACATGCAGTACTTAGAGCCATCAAGTTAAATTAGGATTCAGTTCATTCTAAAAAATTGAATTATAATTATAAAGAATTTTAAATTCTATGAACAATAACTGGATAAAAAGTATTAAATTGTCATTTCATGCCTCCTATATATATAAAAAAGGATATGTACCTAGCCTGGTGAATGCTGTTCAGTCTCTACAAATGTTAGAACTTAGACATGAGAGCAAACAAACAAAAAACTAGTTCACTGGCAGAGTGCTTGACAAGGGTGTGCAAGGCCCTGGTTCAATTCTCAGCACCGCAAAACCAAAACAAAGTAACCTAATAGAGTTGAAATCATTACTTCAATATTGCAAGTCAAAATTCTACAGAAAGAAAAGCTTGCTAACATAGTTCTCATGGTGAAAAGTGCTTAATTTTTGTCTTTTTAGAAGTGGATTCCAAGTTTTATGAAATGTTTATTTCATACTAGTATCCTTAAGTTGTAAGTTTTTGTTTTTATTTATATTTTTAATTTTGGAGCCCACCAGACATCACTTATCAACTATGATTAGTGGTCAGGGAATACAAAAGCCAGAGACATACTTCATGTGTGCTAAGGTTTATGGATTACAATTGCCATGAAATACCATACTTGCTTCAGTCTGATTGTTTAAGTACTAAGGCCTATGGGCCAGGGGTAATGTGCATGTATGTTTTAAAAGTCAGCATTTTAAGACAAACTATTTAAAGATCAAATGTAATTAAAAAAAAACAAAAAACAAAGAACCAACCAGAACTACTTACAGCCAGCAAGTAGGAACTGATAATACTGTACTGCATCTGCAGCAAGGAGCAGAGGGTGGTTTGCATTAAATGGTGGTTGCAATTCATTCCACTGAGGCGTTCTAAAGAAACAGTGAAGAATATTAATATTTAAGCTTAATAAATGGAATGTAAATCACCCTGACTGTCGTCACTTACAGACACTGACAGAAACTCACACACTATCTCTGTGATCATTAAAATGAAGTGTAATCATTAAAACAAATGTGCTAAAACCTGACACACAAAGCCCATCTGCTTAAAAGGAATAAAAAGATGGCAGTGTGTCATACAGAGACATGGAGCCAACACTGCCTAAAAGAATAAGGCTCTCCAATAGCAGAGACATGACAGTCAGAACATGGAAAAGAGGAGTATAAAATTCAAATGCCACAACTAAAGGGTTCTAATTTTATGTAATTTTTGACCAGTGTTAGACCTCTTTATTCTTAGAATATGTGTATATTTTAAAATGAAATGAGTCACGTAAAATGATAAAAAAAAACCACAGCTGTGTAAATGGATGACTTATTATAGATCTAATTAGGATCTGAGATCCAAAATAGGCCACTATTTCAACAATGATGCTACAATAATTTTAATTAGATCTGCCCAATTCTAAATAAGCTTGATAAATCAAATATTGATCAAATCAATTCAGCACAGTAAAGTAGTAGTAAAGAATGCTGGAGCCGCCAAAAATCAATATAAGAATATTTTAAAATGTCAAAAGGAGAGGGGTCATTTTCATATCAATTTTTGTCTGTTTCCTTCCATATATGTCAGGAACAATCTCTTCTCTCCTGGACAATGCACTATATTGAGCAGCTTTTATTCCAGGTTTCATTTCTCCCTCTTTGTGCCATCTTAAAAAGATTCTCATTGTTATGCACTTTTGAGATGGACTCTGATTCTCAATAAACATTCTACAGTGCTTAACCATTGTATCTTGGGGAATCACTTTAAAGGAAACCTTCAAATCTATTTATATTACTTTTTATTCCCCTTAATGGATGTCTCAATGCTACTCACTATTTCAGTGACCAAGGGACTGCAAATAGGGGAAACAGAAGTAAAGGTAACACAAAGATGTAAAGAGTTCACATGAAGTTGTTCTCCTAAAACATGTCCACACAATAATTTGTATATGATGTTCATAGCACAATTATTAATGGAAGCTCAAAAGTGGAAATGTTCACCAACCCATGAATGGGTGAACAACATGTGGTATATCCACATAAGGGACTATAACTTGGCTATAAAAAGACTGAAGTTCTGACACATGGCAGTATACAGATGGACCTTGAAAACATGCTAAGTGAAAAAAGCCAGAGACAGAAGGTATTATACTGTATGGTTCCATTATCATTTAATGACCAGTGTAGGCAAATCCACAGAAACAGAAAGTAAATTGGTGGTTAAATAGAAACCGTGGAATGACTGGTACAGGGTTTCTTTATGTGGAGATGAAAACTGATTATAGGGATGGTTGCACAACTCTGTGAAGTGATTTTCTGTGGTTGGATTTTATTGTATGTAAATTATATATCAAAGGAAAAAAGTCCTAAACTATAATTTCAATAGGTGAAAGAAAGAAGACAAGAGAATGCCTATTCTAATTAAAATAACAACAACAATAATAATAGAAGAGAGATCAGTAGAGTACAGCAAGTGGATCTCCGGGAGGGAAGGGGGAAGGGAAAAGGTCTAAGGGAATGAGACTGATCAAATTATGTGCAAGTACAAATATAGCACAATGAACACAACTCTTATGCATAATTATCATGTACCAATTTAAAAAAGAAAAAAAGTACATATTACATGATTCCATCTGTATAAAATTCTAGTGACAAAGATGGGTGAAAGGAGAGCTCATAAATGGGCACAAACATCCTTCTGGTAGTGGTAAATATATCATGATGATACCGATGATAATTTCATAGCTGTACATGTATGTCAAACCCTTTTTAGTGGTATATTTTTAATCTTTCATACCTCAATAAACCTGTTTTTCAAAAAGAAGAAAGACAGGAGGAGGTACTACCTAACCAGAGTCCAGCTGGCTCGAGGTGATGTCATCATTTCCAGTGGTGTATCATCACTAATCTTGGGGGCAGTGCTGAGGGGTCGAGGCTCCATCATGTGCTCCACCAAGGTCCCATAGCAACTGATAATGTAGAGAGATTCAACTACAACTTGTTTGGACTGATCTACAAACAGACAAACAGAACCTGAATTTGTGAGGGCGGCACAAAAATAGCACGGCATAATTTTTACAAATTATTGATCTTGTTGGTCTGCTCCTGAGGCTGCTGAGAGAAAATGAAAAGATGAGAATGTTGCTATAGAGTGTCTGCTCCTTGCCTAAAGGCTGACTCACATAAGCAGATACTAGGATGGCACACGCCTATAATCCCAGCAATTTGGGAGGCTGGGGCAGAAGGATCCCAAGTTCAAAGCCAGCCTCAGCAACTTAGTAAGACCCTAAGCAACTTAAAAAGACCCTGCCCCAAAATAAAAAATAAAAAAGGGGTGGGTATGTGATTTAGTAATTAAGTACCCCTGGGTTCAATCCTTGGTACAAAAAAAAAAAGAAGAGGAGATACTTATAAGTGGGAAAAGCTCTATGCTATCATAGAATTTCCAAAATATTAAACAATTTATTTCAAGAATAATATAACTATGCTCAAAATTCTAATATACTTAAGCAATATAGATTTTTATATTTCTCTAACATGTAATTTATCCCACATTAAGAAAAATGAGGGGGTGGAGATGTTGCTTAGTGGTAGAGTGCTTGGCTGGCATATGTGAGGTCCTAGGTTCAATCTTCAGCACTGCATATAAATAAATAAATAAATAAATAAATAAATAAATAAATAAATAAATAAAATTTTAAAATATAGGTTGGGCTTAAAAAAAAGAAAATAAAAATGAGTGTCAGGTGGGCAGGGAAGGACTGACTCCAGAGGAACAATCTACATGTAAGATTTAGTTACACTTAATACAGCAACTGAACTGCATGAAGCGCTACCTGAATGCCTAAATCAGTCTCACATTTCATCTACCTTTTCTCAGAAAACTTACATTTAAAACTTACATTTCTGGATCAAAACAAATGAAAATTACATTAATTGTTAATGGAAGTTCATCAGTTGAAATAAATATACCAATCTGATGATGGGGGGTGCTGAGGGTGAAGGAAGCCAAGGAAGTCATGTATGCATGGGGTAAGACGTAAGGGATTCTGTGTGTCTTTTTCTCAATTGTGCTGTGAATCTGGAACGGCTAAAGAAAAATGAGATCTATTATGAATGTGTGCACATGCACACACATACATCCTCCTCACTTAAAACTGTACTTTCTCTCAAGGGGATCACTGGCTCCCATGGCAAGTGAAGGTCAGTCATGCATTGAGAAGTCAGGTGCTGAATATGGATCTAATCAAATGACTTTATAAGGAATACACATGTACTCACTGCCAAAACAGGTTTAATGCTCACTCTCAGGTTTTACAGTAAACCAAGGAGCATATAAAATCACTCATGAATGCTGGGTGGGTCATCTTATCTCTGTGTCAGACGAATCAATTACAGCTGATTTGAGAAAATGGCTAATGACCAGCCAGTGGGACATAAAGGAGTAGCAAGTTAAAAGGGTAATTAGAACAGAAGGGAGAAGCATTTGAAATCGAGCTTCACAGAAGTTTTTAACCAGTAACAAAAAGTCCTTTCGATAGCATCATTAAACCTAAGGAGGAACAAAAAAATAAAGATGGGATAAGGAAATGGAAGGCCTGCGTACTTCACGGTATCCTCTCTCACTTAGGTAAAGAACCTGCTGTGTCTGAGATCCTATTACTGAGGAAAGGGTCACTGAAAGGCGATAACAAGGAAAAGGGCTGATGTCTGACTGCCAGAATTAAGCGTAAAGGAAAGCCATTTTGCCAAGAACAATACAGTCTGTGGAACTCACCAGAAGTGCTCCAGTAGCAACCTAGTTAGTGACCTAATTTAATAACACTAAAATAATAAGGGGAAAATCATACCTTAACACTCACATTTAGCCTATGAATGCAGGAATTTTCTTCAATACAGACACAATAAGCAATCACATACTAAAACATTATACAAACATTTTAGGTATTGAGCCTAGAAATCAAATCAGGGATTAAGAACATAACTATGTAACTATATCAATTCAAAGGACCAATGGTAACCACAAAAGTTGACCCTCATTTTTCTCAGTGACAGGCTATTTTTTGGCCATTAAAAAACATGACAGAATTATTGCTGTTTTTTTTTTTCCTAAAGTCAAGATTTAGCATTAGAAAAGGTGACTTTGAACTCTGATTCTATCACCTAATCTATGGTCTTTAATAAGCTATTTAAACTCACTAATATCAAATTCTTCATCTCTAAAATATGGACAGCAAGGTTTTCTTCCACACTTCAGAGACAATACTGTGAAAGCAGATTATAAAAATGTAAAGGTTATAATATGAATATGGAATTTACAGCATTGCGATCACCTGTACACTGTCATCAACAAGACAAAATCGCACAGTGGGAATTTCATTCCATTGTTATTCGTGAGAGGGGAGATTTTCTTCTTGACCAGGTTTGAGTAGTTGAGGAAAGACATGCTAACTAATTTTTCTTTTAATTGAACAAATTTTTCTTTTAGTAAAAGCTAAGGCCATTTGGTACAAGATTATTCTAGGGGAACTACTACCAATCTTCCTTAAGAAGCAAAAATAATTGGCAAGTTTGAGTTTCAGTAAAAATACATACCTTTTTCTCTTTTAAGACCTGCATTATTTGCAAACCATGACCTGGATGTCCCAAAGACAGCAGCCACGCAAAATTCTCCGCCCATCGATTTGCTGGGTGAAATTTGTGGAGGTGGTTTAACTTTGCTTAAAAAAAAAAATGACATTTAAAAAAAATTACCACAGTGAAATTACTTAGTTATTCCAGATAAAGAAGCATTTTCCTTTCAGTTCCATCCCTACCATATGGACATGCATTTTGCCTTAATAACTATTGATGTGAGACTGGGAATAAAATTAAAAATAGTTACAAGTTACAAAGTCTTGTCAAGAGAGCAATTTATAAGATCACTTAAAACAAAATTCTTATCCAGGTGCAGTGGAGTGCACCTGTAGTCTGAACTACTGGGCAGGCTGAGGCAGAGGATCACCTGAGCCCAGGAGTTCCAGGCCAGCCTGGACAAACTAGTGAGACCCAGCCTACATAAGAAAGGAACAAAAAAAATCAGTATGAAGTATGTGCTGGCAAAATCCAAGACAAGTGACTTTTCAGATAACATTTCCCCAGAGATTTTAAAGGAGAACAAAAGTACCAGTATAAATATCTCCCAATAATAAAATGAATTATCTTTCCATTTTTGATATGTAAAATATGGGGTTAACAATACGGGTGAATGGTGACAACATTATGAAAATGAAGCAATACAGGATGAAACCTTGAAAGTGCTCTCAGCCACAATGCTATGTGTGCCCCACCCTCTAGAAGAGCTAGTAATCTACAGCAATTGTATTCTTCCTATCTGTTCTTTCTTTTTCTTCATGGATTTGTGAAAATAATGTATCTATTATGGGGGGACTGCGTTAAAGCACAGTTCGATATTCGATATTCATAGCATTTGAAACATAAATCCTATGTCTGAAGACACATTTAGTAACTGCTGCTACTTCAAAGGACTTCCATTATAAAGAACTTGCTTTCCCCTTTATTTTTCACAAATAAGGGTTCATACCCTTAAATTCCAATATTCATCTTTCATCTTCTCTTGAATGCTATACTTCTGGTCTCTTTTGACTGATGGAGATCTTCCCTCAAAGTTCATTAAGAATTCTGCCAACCACCTTATTAGATAATTATTTTCTCCAATTCATAGACCAGAAAATAATCTCACTGGTTATTGATGAACATCACAACTTTGATGGGACACACTGAATACTCGAGTTCTGACGTTCCAGTCCTACAGGTCAGTCCCCAGTATAAAACCATATTATTTCTATGTTCCTTTGTTCACTTTACTTTATCTCTTTATCATTTAATAGAGTACAGTGGGTGGAATGAGATTAGTTTCCAGACTCAGAAGAAACCTGAATGTGCATCCCAATGCTGCCATTTATTAGCTGGATACTTCTTGTTAATTTATTTAATCTGTCAGAGCTAAGTCTAGCAATACATAAAATATAAATGAGAGTGCCTACTGTGCACAGTTATTTTATGTATTCTATTTATTCTTAAATCTGGTCTGTAGCTAGTAATATCACCTGGAAAGTTCTGCGACTTGGAGGCTAATACTGATCAGGCCTCATGCCAGACTCACTAAACCAAAAACTTTTTTCTTTTCTTTCTTTTTTTTGATGGTACTAAGGACTGAACCTGGCGGGGTTGTGGGGATGTTTACTCACCAATGAACTACACTCCCAGCCCTTTTATATTTTCAACATAGATCTTGCTCAGTTGCCAAGGCTGACTTTAAACTTGCAATCCCAAATTGCTGGGATTACAGGTGTGTGCCACTGCACCTGGCTAACCCAGAAGCTTGGGAGCAGAACCCAACAAACTATGTTTTTAAACCCTCCACGAGATTCTGATTTATGTTCACGTTTGAGACACTGTATTAGATAAAGCATGTAAAATTCCCAGACAGGTTCTTTCCCGTATCATAGTATTCAACATTTATTTCCCTTCTACACAGCCCACAGCCCTCGCCTAATTTTTAAAAAGTCAGATGTTGCTTTGGCAATCTCAGTTTCCCAGTTCCTATGACACTTGAAATAGTCTCTCAGATATCTTATTTCCTGCACCTTCTGTTTAAATGTCTTTCCTCTAAGGAAAACAAAACCTCTGTATCAGATGCTACTATGATTGGTCCAACTACTCTCCCACTTTGAACCAAATTCATGGTAGTACGCATTGCTATATGTGAAAAAGCCTCTTCGTCCCATCAAAACTGACTATACATTCCACACCACTCTCCAAAAGAATTACACCCATGCATAAATAATCAACACTAGTCATAATAAGACATTCAGTGAGGGTGGAATATAAGATATTTCTGTCAGGAAATGAATCTGTTTGCCTTCTTCATAGTTGCATATTTCACAAATGCAATAACTTACTTCCAGAAAAGACAATCCCCCTACATATACTCTACACCTGAACAAGCATGTCTCTTCCCCTGGAATCTGGGTCACTGGCATCAGAATTCTTTCTGGTTATGATGCTCTTTGCGGCATTACATTAAAATGTATGTTTTCCTTCAAAGTTTTTCTTCCTGTCACTGAAGTGCTATCGTTGAGCTGAAAAGTTCCTGCAACTGGCATCTGTGAAGTACCATTGGTCATTTTTAATCCTCAGGGTCTGGGGAGATTGGGAGGGGTGGGGAAGAGGAGAGAGGAAACCATTCTAGAATCTCTGAAAGGTGTTCACAATTGTGTGACCAGGTGTTTTTTCACTAGACTAACCATCAGGGAATAATGATACTATGATGTGCAAATGAACTTTGCAGGGACATATTTAAAGCTTTTTGCTAATTACTGGATGTGATTTTTGCTGTTGTTTCTAAATCATGAGGTGATGAGTATGCCACTTTGTAAGAGAAAAGATGGTTCCACTAAAGTATGCCTATAAACAGATTAAAAATCATTGTTACTGTGCTGGATGGTCATTTTTCTAATATAATTATAAAGAATAGAAAAATGATAGGACATAAATTTAGTCTTTGGACAAAAAAATATATTCTAAGTGTTTATTAGCTGACAGTCTGATAAGCCTATGTCCAAAGCTAAAATCTCTTATATTTCTATAAGTAACACGTTTTAGTTTGGGAATACAAAAGTAAAAATCATCAATACAGTGTCATTTTACACAAGTTCATTATCTCCTACAGGGAATATTTTATGATAAAAGCATGCTTGGTTTATGAAAAGGTTATCATTTTTATTCCTAGACTTCATTTCTTCTGTTTTCACAGATAGGGCCCTGATCAATCTCATTGATAAATGCTTGAGTTTAATCAGGAATCAAGAGTTCATATCCCTCAAAATAACCTGCTATTAGCCAAGTGTGGTACATGACAGTAACCCCAGCAACTCAAGTAGCTGAATCAGGAGGATTGCAAATTTGAGGTCAGTCTCAGCAACTGAGGGCAAGGGATATAGCTCAGTGGCAAAGTGCCCCTGGGTTCAACCCCATTAGCCCCCCGCCACCACCACCACCAAAAACAAACCAAAAAAAACTTGAAACCTATAAAAAGATATAGTACTTTATACTGGGGATGGAGGGTACTAGGCCAACAGATTCATATCAAGTTTGTTCTATCATCCATCTACATCTGGAACAATTTTGATATTTAAGCAAAACAGAATCATAAAAATATGTGTATGTGGGCTTGCAGAGAAATAAAAAGGAGAAACAATCTAATGAAAAGAATGCCATTAATAAAATTGTTTTCTGTATCATAGACCCAAAATTAGAAATTCTGACTTTTGCTCAATTTGTCCTTTGTCCTACACTTCAAAGACTGTGTCTAGGAATGCTTGGTAGAATTAGAATGGCTTTTCTACTAATGTGTGTCAGCTATACACTATATATGAACATTTACATAATGACCCAGAATATTTCCATCATAAAATAAACTTTTGTTGACATCAAGATAAAACACTGAAAAGTGATACATATGTGAGTTGAAAAGCTATGAAAGTACTAGCCTTATAAATCATGTAAATGATTTACTTATAAGAAAGGACTCTAATATTTATTAAACATTTTTTCTTGCTTGCTCTCAATATCACTCTTTTCCTTCCCAAATGGGTCTTAACAAATTCCATCAAAGAATATTTGCAAGTTTAAAAAGACTTACTCTGGGTGTTTGAAGGGCCTTCTCTTTATTATTCAACCTTTTTTTATTCATTTATTAAACTGACAGTATGATATAAAATAATATTTAATATTTAAATTTATATTGGTGCCCAGAAGTTTAACTGGATTATGTGGAATCATCCATTTCTTTTTTTTTTTCCTTTCTTTCTTTTTTTCTGTTTTCCTTTTTGTGTGGGGGCAGGGGGTAACTGGAGATTGAATCCAGAGGCACTTTACCATTGAACCACATCCCCAGTCCTTTTAATTTTTATTTTGAGACAGGGTCTCACTAAGTTGCTTAGAACCTCACTAAGTTGTTGAGTCTGGGCTTGAACTTGTGATCCTCCTGCTTTAGCCTCCCAAGTCACTATGATTACAGGCATAAGTCACCAAGCCCAGCCCTATTTTTTCCAAATGATTGTACATAAGAACAAAACATAACTGATATTACTGATGAACTAACTCCTTTCTACAGATCACTCCTCTTTTCTTTTTGTGTTTTACAAATAACCCCACAATCAATTTTTTTTTAAATTTGGTTTAACTTTTGAAGCAAAACATAAAAGAAAAATGTAGTGAATCCCACATTCATCATATCAGAAAAAATAATGGCCAAAGAACATTTCATTTAATAAGCTTAATACAAATGAACAAAATCAAAAGAATAAAAAACATATAAGCAAACCAAAACAAATGAACAAGATACTAAACGAAAAATCAGGAGTTTAACTCTGTCATTTCTTTTGAGAAAAGACTTAACCATTGAACCACAGATTGCAAATCATCTTCACTGACAACTGAGGAAGTATAGGGATATTAACATCCCTGGGATTTCAAGAATATTTAGAAACTCTATTGAAGTTCTGCATCTTTCTCCCTTTGGCTTCTACTGTATTATGTTCTCCAGTCAGATTAACATATTGAATTTCTCTTGCCTGTTTTTTCTCCACACTCAACTGCAAACAAGAGGAGAAAAACTAAAATAAAATAAAACCCTCTAGTGGTATCTGCTTTAAAAACATAGAACCATGATCTCCATCTGGATAAGTTTACTCTGCACCATAGGAAAGGAAGTCCGTGGTACACCGTGGATAGCATGAAAAGCAGCAATGGAGACAGTGCCCTCTTTAGAAGGACACAGCATGGAAGGAGCTGACATGAGATAGAAGCACCATTTCTTTCTTTTTCAATAACATAAAGGAATCATCAATATTTGAGTTTAAATGGAAAACAATACTAATTTAAGAACTATAAGTAGTATAATAGCCGTCTGCCAAAGAAATAATTTTCTTTACTTTTGTCCCTATGATTAAACACTTTTTTGATATAAATATGTTTTTAGGTGTCAATGGATCTTTTGCTTTTTAATTTTATTTATTTATATGTGGTGCTAAGTATCAAACTCAGGGTCTCATGCCAGGCAAGTGCTCTAACAACTAAGCTAAAACTCTAGCCTCTGATTAAACTCTTACAAGGAATTTAGAATTATTCTCTCAATCTCAATTGTTTTTTGTAGAATAAGACCCCTAAGAGAGGAAATTGGGAGTATTTTATTTTAAATAACTAAAAAATAATCTACCTAAAATTATTCTAATTAATCAAATTATTCTTATAGAGCTCATATATTAATGTAAATTTAGTAGGTAAGAAGTCTACTCTCCATATAAATCTTACCTTAAGAAATAAAATTATAAATTCTTAAATATTCTCAAGAAAACAAGATTTCTTTACATGACCTATTTATACTACAATCAGGTACTCATAGAAAATACTAATTAAAATTTTAAATATAATTTGATAAGGTAATTTTTAATTTTTCTTCAAAATTAACCTTAGATAATACAAAAACAATTTATAAGTGAAGGATAGTTCCTTGTGGACTATGGACTGCACATCCTTTATGTATATGTATATATGTATTTTTGTCCAAAGCAATTAAACAATAATAATAGCTTAAAATATGTACTACAGATTGAAGAGCTTAATTCTTGTTACTTATTTGTAATATTGAAATAAAAATTCAGTCCAAAAAATTTACACTGGAAAATCTAAAAAAAAAAAAGAAAAATTTATACTGGAATTATTTATTTTAAATTCCTGTATTTAAATAAGTATGCTACATGTGTAAATCATTCACATTATTTTATACGGTCATTCAAAATCAAATATTCTTAACTAATCTAGAGAATGAAAAATACTGGAAAGTCTAAACTGATTTAAATGTCGAGGATGGTCCACACAGTCTGCTTTCCAATAAGCTTATTTTTATATCAAAGAAAAAGACACTATTTTAAAAGACTCATCTGAAACTGCATGAATAAAAGAATTAAATCCCACTAGTGAAGAATAAAGGATTTGTAGAAATTGTGACATACCAAAGCAAAATCTTAACCAAGTACAAATGTCACAAGTTGAAACTGATTTTTTTTTAAAAAATTGTAAGAAGTTTACATTTTAAGAAAAATTCTAAAAATTTCATTTTCATCCAAAATGTAAATATTGCCCTATAACTGGAAGTACTATAAATATTTAGCATGATGTTTTATTTCAGAAGAGTAAATAAAAACACTGTTAAGTTGAATGTTAAATATCATGGAAAAATAGCAAAAGCTATTAAAACAAAGCACTTTTATAAACAACATGGAAGAAGTTGTCAAATTGATATTCATTCTGCTGTCTTAATTTGAGGTTTCATTAAGATCTTAATGGAAAAAACATGCACCCCTGGTGAAGTAACGTATTTTAAAGGAGGACCTTTTAGTCTAGTATAAGTGACTAAAAACGAGTTTCTTGTGAGCTAACGATGGCATCAAACAGACCACAAAGCAGTCTTCTAAAAGACAGGCAATGATTTAAAAGTCTACTATATTTCATACATCCCTTTCTTTAATCTGGCTCTTTTAATCTTGTTTCAACCTCAAATCATTTCTGGTTGACAAGTGCTTTTGCTTAAATGTGAGGCTCACATAAGCTGTTGGGGGAATGGACTTTTCTTATTTAACATACAACATTTGTTACTCCATCTTTGGCTCTATGTGAAAACTTCAATCTTTATTACCGTATGAAAACTCTTTTCTTTGTACTTAGAATGAGGAATTTATGCTAAAATGGAATTTAATTCTAAGTTTGGTATACAAAGAAATGTTGTCATATGTTGAATGTGGAACTTAAAAGTCACGCTGCTCACTATAAGCTCATAAAATACAAGAATTTTAGTTATTTTTAGACAAATCTGGTTAATGAAAGGAATTAAGGTAAATTTTCAGAGGATTTATATTCATATAAATTTGAATTTGTTAAGAATAATTTTGTGGATTCTGTTTAATTTTGATGTGTCGTTTTAAGAAGGCATATTTCATAGTGAGTTGTTCTATGTCATCTATTCTTATAAAGAAACTATCAGATGTTCTTAGGGCATATGAACACTGAAAATAGTCTACGTCAAATAATAATCAACTTTAAAGAACAATTTAGCTTCTTTGGTCCATGAGAGAAAGGAAAATGTTGTTTCCAGTATAACAGGACATAATGAAGAAATCTCAGAAGCAACCATGAAAACAACACATATATGTGTGTAACTCATAATTATAAGTATTCTAATTTAGTAAAACTGATAAACCTTACATGTCCCAAAACTTCCTTTTGGTTAGCATGCTTTTAAAAGCAAAAATAACATGATCTAATTTAAAGAAGCACCTCTAAAACATGGGATTTACCCCTTAAACTGAGTGTTGGGGGAAGATACAGTATTAATAATAGTAGTAATTCTATGTTTAATGAGTAGTTACTATATGCCAGGCACTGCTAGTATATTGTTATTATATTCTGTTATGTACTACTAATTTTATATGTGTGTGTGTGTATAGTGATTTTATATATACATACAAATCAGTTCATTTAATTCTGACAATAAACCAAGAAGGTAGGTGGCTCAACTACTGATTCCATTCAGTAGATAAGGAAAACAAGAAATAGTTTTTAGAAAATTATCAGAAATCACATAGCTAGTAAATGCATGAATTTGGATTTAAGACATAAGCAAACTGATTCTGGAACCCTGACTCTAAATCATTACAAACATTTTACATCAGGTTCTTAAGGCATTCTTATTCACATCTTTAAATCAAAATATGAAACATACTCTATTTCTTTGCTATGATCATCATGCCCAAGACTGACAAAGCTATATTCTATATACTGTTATAAGAAAATCTGCTAAATAATTAAGCTATGATTGCTAGGTGCTAATTATTCAAAATAAAAAAATCACTTAGGAGTTTTTATATGAATATATATTTCTTCATCACAGAGCTCCTTAAATACCTAAACTACCCAAAACAACTCAATGTTGTCCTTTAAGGACCAAATAAAATGCAGTGAAACTTTCCAGGGCATTTTTAGTATACCTTGAGTATCTTTACATTTCATAATAACTCACATCCTCTCATATTAAGCAGGATATGTGGGGAACTACACTATCCAAAACTCTAAACTTGGGTGTTAGCCATGTCTTGTACTATCCACCAACACCATGAGGGAATTCTACTTTTTTTTTAAACACAACTGATTTTCTTTAACTTTCCAAGGAGTGAAGTAAAACCAAGAATATTGCTTTTTTAAAGCTTAAATATCAACATTCATGTTTTATCTACAAATCATTCAATAATTTGGTGCATCTATCTGTGAACAGGCCATGCAACTGAAAACAAAACTACAAAACAGAGTGACTTTTTGAGAGTACAGCAAATGAATTAGGCATGCGGGACTGAACTGGAACTCACCACGGAGCTTTTATGGAAAAACACCCCGCTCCAAAGAGATAAGGCCTTCATGGAAAAGGGGGAAAAATGCACACAAAAATTAGAGGAAAACTCAATTAACATTAACAAATACATGTATATCATACTGTTATAAAGTATGGATAAAAATAACTAAAAAATTAGCAATCATTTGCAATTCTGCTGTAATACAGTCTGATATAATCCAAGAACCAAAATGATATATAGTAACAAGGCCCTTAATTTTCAGAATTAGGAATTTAAAATATTATATCTATTTCTCCCCCTTTTCTGGAGCACACCTATCATTTCTAACTTAAAATAATATTCACTGCTAAGGCCCTTAAAAACAAGGTCCAAATTAAATGGAACAATCAGATGGAGACAACCAATCCATGTGTAGCTATGTGACACAAAAACGTTCAAAATTAGCTAAAGATGACTGAATAAAATTTTTGATATGACATTGTTTGCAGTCTTACAGCCATACAAAGAACTTACTTTTCAAGCAGTTTATTTGTATTAAGTTGAACTGCATATTGTTGGCCAAAGAAACAAAAACTAAGTACATGTAGAATAATTTTTCTCTAGTTTTGTCACATTTCCGGAAATTTAGCATATCTCTTAATAGTGGTAACCTGTTCTGTTCTGGGTTAGATTGGAATATAGTAAACTAAAGCTACAACTCATGTTTTAAATACTACTAGGGATGCAAAGTCAGACTTCAGTTGTACACATATTTCTACTTAAAATTCTGTTCCCAGTATTTTAAGACAAGCTATGAATATTTGCACACATGTAAGACTCAATGATTTAATTATATCCAAAACAAAATTTTACTATAGCATATGACATTTGGAAGATATAACAAATGGAACAAGAAGGCATATTGGTAAAATTTGGGTAGTTCCTTCTTCAAATTTGGAACTTGGAACAGCTTTTTAAAATCCTGCTAATTAGCATTAATTTCCCATTAAATTGAGTACATTTGACTACTTGCTAAAACTTGAGCAATATGTTTTCACAACAGTGATACAGTCTGAGGCTTGAAGCACAGGAGATACAAAGAAGGAACAGAAACATGTGAGAGGTGACTAAAAGAAAGCAAGATAGAAAGAAAAATGAGAAATTATTTTTAGAAACTTATGGAAAGCAAGGCAAAGCAAGGCTAGCTCTCCCCCATTTAATGTAAAACACAACCAGGGATATGACACCATCACTCACATTTAAAATAGTGGATTTAAAACTTTTTTGACTGGGACCTGTAGAAAAACATTTTAGTATATACATGAATACACAAAAAGACTGAAGTAACAATTCAGTGAATGAGTTTTAAATTTGTAATAAACATTATATTTTCAATTTCAACATTCTGTAAACATTAATGATGGGGTTTTGTCACAATGCAAATAAATGTGTATCCTAACAGTAGTGCTGGCTAGAGTCTCAGATTCTATATTTCCAAAAAGTTACTAAGTAACAATAACCAATGCGGCTGATCTGCAAAACCAATAGCAAAAATGCATTTATTGTTCTATTTCAGTAAAGAAAAAAAATGTTGGTCACTATCTCTTTATCTGATTTCAAGACTCACTAATCACATCAAAAACAAAACACTGCTAGAGTTCACCATGGACTTTGAAAAACACAGATTTAAAAAACTAAGACCACTTGAAGTGTCCAGTCTTCCAACAGCATAGTGATAAAATGCAGAAATGACCAGAAAGCAAAAGGTTCAAGACACTACTATATGCTCAGAAAAACCTCCAAAATGAAGAGGTCTGGACTGGAAACTCAGTACACAAATTCTTTAATTTTACTTTGTTAGGCAGGACACCTGAAATAATCAAATAGTCCAGATGATTCTGGAAGAAATCCTTGGAGTATGGAAAAACCAGACCTAACCTACTCTTCAATGTATGCTGTTCCTACAGTGAATAGTCTCTCATCTCATCTCAAACATCAGAATACAACTGACAGGTTGTAAGGAATTTAAAAGTTTCTACTCAGTCCTTTATGTCTTAAAAGATTTCTCCCTGGACACCAAAAAACAACCAAGCAAAACTGAAAGAAACCCTTGAAGTTTCTACATTTCAAGACGACCTGATGTTCTCACCTACAGAGCCAGTAAAACTAGGATTAAGTTTCCTGATATATAAAATGGAAACATGTTATCCCAGCAAACAATACATAAACTTGAAAAGAAAATCTAGATACTCCTTTCCAATCAGTAATAACACACTGCCAACAGGAGACCCCTTACCCCAAGATGCCACAGTGCACTGTAAGTCTCCAGACACAGGAGATCCCTTACCCCAAGATGCCACAGTGCACTGTAAGTCTCCAGACACTAGCAAACAGGCCTGTCGTGAACAGCAGCACTGTCAACTCAAAAGACCCTCCTCGCTACCCAGAATGTAACTAACCCACTTGATTAAAACTTAGCTGACTTCAATCAAATAGGAACTCACTGGTTAATATAGCTCAACAAAAAGGACAAGGACTGGGGTAACAAGGTGAAAACCTGGTTTAACACATGGACTCGGCACGTACTTAATCTATATTCACCCACTTCTTGCCTAGTGCCACAACTGGACCGCTGCCACATACATGGGAAAGAAGAGCTACAAACTCCAAAGTAATAGAGTAACTGACGTAATTACTGACTTTGTAAGGGAAGTGTCAGCTGTTCTTTTGAAATGAGCCTGCTTAATCTTTCCTCAGTAGCAAAAAAATGAAAACATGAAGTCACAAAGCACAAGTCCCTGATCCAGCTGTCTTCACCTATGACTCTCCTCTCCCTCCAGAAGCCCACAGCTGTAGTTTTGTACTGGAGTGAAAATCGGGCAGAGAGAAGACCGAGTGAGAGAGTGGGAGTGCATGTTGAATTAAACACTGTGTGGATTACAAAAGACAACTCAAATTACTATGTTTGGATTTGAAGAATTTGTGCTTTCCAATCAAGTTTTAGCAGGCCTAAGCATCCTGCCACATAAAACCTGTTTACTATGTGATAATTATGACCATTTTGAACTGAATTCCGATTGAAAAACCCTAGGAAAAACTAGTTGAGAGATTAAAAATCCAACAACATTTATTACGGAATTATTTATAGATCACTGAGAAATGACCTGGCCATTAGTTCTCCAGGGAATTCTCCTGAAATCTCTTAGGAGATAGGAAAAAATTATGTTTTATAACATACAATTCATGTTATGTAAGTCATTAAACTCTCAATCATTTTGTTGAATGCCACGTAACACCACAAAGTCTTTGGTTCTACTAGCGGTGGGGGAGGAGGCAAATGTCAAGTTTCTGTTGAATGTAAGGAAAAAGTGTAACCAGATTTTAAATGTACATGCTCAAACCCTTTATAACCTGACTCCAGCACTAAAAAGATATTATTAATGATTCTCTTTAATATCTTCAGAGTGAAAGAAATACCTGGAGTCTAAGAGTGAATTACATAAACATACTGTATGAATTCTATTTTTCAACTGATCATGTTCTATCAGCAGGTTCTCCACAAGGCAGACACCAGAATGAGCCCATATTAATAATAAACGGATTAAATAAAGAAAAAGTCACACAGTGTTACGTGGAAAGCACCGAAACAAAGTCACATTACTCTAAAAAATTCTAGGACCTCTAGTGCCTTCACATTGTGTGTGCCCTCCTTAAGCAGCAACAGAAGTGAACTCACATTTCCCATCTGCATATAAACAAATCACCCCCATGTCATTTTCATATTTACTTATAAAATAAAATTTTTATTAATTTAATTTTAATTGCTCCATAGCAAAGAGATCTATGGCACTGGGGCTCTCAATCTACTGCTCTATAGAGCAAACTGAACCTGAAACAGACAACTAATATGAGACATACTTGACATGCTAATTTAAATTACAAACTCAAGATACACAAGATTTTCATTAGAAAAACACAGATAATGTTCAAATTCTGTGACATGTGACAGAAAAGAGATGAGCATAACATAAATAATGTCAAACTTCTTGTTGACTTTTAATATGGTATACAGTAGACTTCATTTTTAAAAATCCCCATATTTACAGTAAGATGCAATAAACTATGGTATGGTTTAAGTACTTATTTAACACACAAAAAAATGGAAACTCAAACTATATTAAATACATCACACATGTAGATATAAGCATATACATTCTAATGAAAATATATTGTCCATTATTTTATATCTGGAATGAAACATTCAGAACTTAGTTATCAAGAACTAATGGGGCTGGGGATGTGGCTCAGTGGTAGAGCACTTGCCTAGCATGTGTGAGGTACTCGGTTCGATCCTAAGCACCACATAAAAATAAATAAATAAAATAAAGGTACTGTGTCCATCTACAACTAAAAAGTAAAAAAAAAAAAAAAAAAAAAAGAACTAATAGTTGTACAGGACAGAGATGGGAAGTGGGAATTTGCCATTGCAATTGTATCTGACAGGTCTTTCTTTAAATCTTTCCTAATTCTCAGAACTTAGCCTATAAGATTTAGGGCTCAGGTCAAACTAAGCCGAGGTAAACCTAATTAAGATAACAAAGAAATGGACCTTCTTCAAAGGATGCCAATGCCAATGTCACTAACTCAGGCAGCAAGCTCTGATGACAATTATTTTACAAATATCAACTGGAGATATTCAAATAAATGCTATTAATTGCTTCCATTTCTGAACATAAGCAAACACCTCTTGGGGGATTGTATTTAGCACTACCTCAGGACAGCTCAACAGTGGCGGAGGCTTTGAAATGAGTCCATTAAATCTAACAATGAATGGAAATTCATACACGGTATGGCCAAAAGATTATAATCTATATAAATACATGAATTTTTTTTTAAGGCAAGGAAACTGACCTAGGACACACAGATAGTAACTGGCTAAACCAGCATGAAAAATGAAGACTTCGGACTCCCAATTATTTTTCTACTACCTTTCTATTTCTACAGGATGACGGCCAAGGTTCCTAATGACGTCCCCAAATTACTTACAGAGAAATGAATAAATATAAAGGTGAAGAGAAGAGAAGGAAGTAGGAAGCTACTTTCATTTAAGGAGAAGTATACTATGAAAGAATAAATTATGTTATGTCCACTTTCTACTAGTTTAGAGCAAAGATGTAACTTTAGTTCTTAATTTTTGTATCTTTTTAATTCCCATGAAACTAGTTTGATCTCTGACATTTACTGTTTTCTGCTTTTGCCACAATTTTAGATTCAAAGCAAATAAATCATGTATACTAATAAAAATGTTTGTTTTGTAAATTATTACTTAGAAAGCATTATTTAAGATATTATTTTAATTTGATTCATTAATTCAACCAAACATCTGTGACACACTGATAATAAATTCCCACCACAAAAACCTAACTTCCAAGACCTGGAACAATCCCTTAGTATAATGTCACTTTAAATAGGTGAGGAGAGCCGTTCTTTGTTTTATGTGATACAAACATGATGGTGTGGTATGCAGGGCTTTCCAATTCTCCAGTTTTAGACTGACAGAAAATGAATTCTGTTTGATTGGGATTGTTAAAGTCAGATAATTTCTAGTACTTCCTTTGCCTTTATCCACATACATTGTCAGAGGTCAGCAGCAGCTGTTGCCAACACAGGCCTTCTTTCCTCCAAGAGCTGCTTCGAGGTACTGAACAAAAAGGTGTAAATACATCTGTCTTTTGCCATTTGCAGTTTCATTGGCCTCATGTATGTCTTGGAGTGAGACAGATGGTCCTTGACACTGCACAGGGATATGTATTTGTGAAAATAAGAGGGCAGATGTTAAATATGGTAAACACACATTCTGTCCCCTGAAGGTTTAAGTTGAGGCCTCTATCTCAATTTGGATATTTAAATATTGAGTCTGAGGCAATCCTTGGAAATTTCTGCCATAGAAATATAATGTTTTGTGGCTATTTTATATCTTTATGCAAAATATCTAGAACATGGGACAAATGGAAGCTGAGCTAACTAACCTGAGTATATGATTTTTTAGGTATACTATCAGGCATACTGGAGGTGGACAGAATTTACACATCTGTAATGGGTGGGTTCTGAGTCCTTTTTCTACATTATCCATATGAATGCTTCTTTTTATTAAAAAACATTAGAAAAGGAGGTCCATGAAATCAAAGTATGAGTAAATCAAAATTTCCAAACTGAAGAGAGACCTGGAAGCTAAAAAACTTCATTTGCTCATCATGTTGGTCACCTTAATAAGGAAACTAAATGTCTCAATAAATAAAACAAAATGTATTGGAAAAAATTAACACTAATTAGCTAACTGCAGTGTTGAGAATTGTTTGAGAAAATACATTTAAATTCTAATTGGATGAAATCAAAAAGGATAAAATATTATCTAGGATTTGCTTCAAAACTCAGCACATGGCAAAATTGGAAACAATATATTTTGTTCACACAAATCAAATCTTAATTTTGACAAGGCAAAATATGTGTATTTTAATGAAAAAGTGTTGAATTTTAGGATAAAACAAAAATTATATCTGAAAACTCTATGAGCCAATGTTTAGGTGACCTATCATAAAATAATGATAAAGTCACAATAGCAATTTCTAATTACAATCAGCAAATACCTTCGTAAGTATATTAAAGTTTTGTAATCCAGCAATGGTCAAATGTAAACTACAATTACTATCATCAGTACCCTTATTAGTCACTGTACTCTGTACTAACAAGAAGAGGAAAAAAAGAATAATAGGTGGGTAATTTGTGGTGCTCTAAAGTTTGTAACAATCAGAGAATTCATAACAGACAACAATAATATGGAATATTTTAAAAACCCAACTAAGATAATTCATTGTAAGATCTCTTCTTTTGATAATTATAACGTAGTTATGTAAAAGATTATCTTTGCTTGCAGATGCTGTGTATGGAGGACTCAGGAATAAAGGGATATTGAGTCTTCAACTTACTCTGAAATAAGTAGGGAAAGTATGGTGTGTCGGTATCTATGCAGAGTGAGAGAATGTGAATAATAAAACAAATACCTTAAAACTTTAACATCTGGGAAATGTAGATGTGCAGAAATCTTTTTACTAATCTTGCAATGTCTCTGAAAGTATGTACTAAGTCAAAAAAATTAAAGCTAAGTCCTCATTTGGGACAGGTATGAATTATTCTTTCTAAATAACTGAATTTAGTTAAGACATGCCAAAAGAAATTTTAAAACTTAGCAGAAATCAAATGATTTGAAAATAGAGATACAAAGCCTAATCAAAAGTATGTTACAAGTATTGTATACTTATATTAATTTCAAAGCACAGAAAATAACTCAAATTAATAATGCTTCATTAGTAATTATTAAATTACATGTAATACGAGGATATGAGGGAACACATTTATGTATGCTCCAAAAATATGAGAATTCTGAGCAGGTTTTTACAAAGAAAGGAAATAAAGGATTCGTCTATGTTGATGAATTATGGCAGCACAGGAGGACACCAGATGATAAAGATTCTACCCATCTTAGTGCAGAGAGAAAGAGGATGGAAAGACGAAGAGTGAAAGAGTGACTTTTTCTAAAATACAAAGATAAAGTCTTTGTATTGTTTTATGTGATACAAACATGATGGTGTGGTATGCAGGGCTTTCCAATCCTCCAGTTTTAGACTGACAGAAAATGAATTCTGTTTGATTGGGATTGTTAAAGCCAGGTAATTTCTAGTACTTCCTTTGCCTTTATCCACATACATTGTCAGAGGTCAGCAGCAGCAAAGATAAAAGTCTTTGCATTTTAGAAAATTCCAAATGTTAACAAGAGTAGACTTACTTCCCAATCCTGTGCACAAATATTTTTAAATTTTAACATCATATTGTTTTGTCCATAAAACTTTAGTCATAGTCTCAGAGTAATTTTGGAAAGCCTTATTAAAAATAGTTAATTCTTTGCATTATAAGATAGCATTAGTTCTTATGTTAAAAACAACAACAACAAACACATGAGAAACAAAACACCAGAATATGTTCTCATGTCTCCCAGGAACTTCTGAACCAGGTTCTTATGTTCCCCTCACTATGGATGTAAAATTAAATCACAAAGAACAAGGCTGATGATGCTTTCACTTGGATTCAGGAAAGACAGACAAAATTTGTAACCACTTTGAAGAATTGTGCAATGCTGAGGTAAATCTAGAAGACACAATTACAGACTGACTTCAGCCAATAAAAAAAGAATTTTAAAGTTCTGATTAAAAATTTAGTCCTGTTTTTATTTAGTTCTACATCCAGGGAATGCAATGTCAAAATGAAAAAGCAAATTTATGGTAAATGTAAGGACATAACCTGTTCACTATTTATGCCACTATTATTAACTTATTTTAAAAATCAAGAAATTAAAAGAAGAAAATCAAAATCTATTTAAAATCACACTTCTATTGAACACAAAGAGTTGAATTAAAAGACATACTGGCCAAATGATCTGTACTATAAAATGTGATTTGGGGTATACATTTTCTATGTTTTTCTTATTATTTCCTTTAAAATGTCACAAATTCAATTTTATTTCTCCATAAGGCAATAGAATCACTTTATAAAGAGATGTCACTGCACCCAGGTTGAGGGTCAATTTCTGTTATGGTGATACTGGAAACTCAAAGGACTCATTCCTGAGAGCCTTGAGTATGTCTTCTCATGAAAGTGACTTCTACAAACACTAACACTAGCACAATAATATTAAGAAATAGTGACATGCCACACAAACAATTTAATCTGTTATTTTCATTGGGAAGACTCTGAGGAACACTTGAGACCAAGATGGGGTTTCTCCTAGCCATTAATAAATAATTTTAATACAGAATTTCTTCCATTTCAAATCAGGGTAAACTTTAGGATTGTTCATTGATAAAAACAAGTAATTTGACTATACCAAATATATTTTATACAACAACATGGATTTCTGTGTTATCACCATAATTAAATATCTAATGACATAGACTTAGCAGTTTATTTTCAGAAGTGCAAAGAAATAATAATTATATATTCCTAACAGATATAAAGTTTTTTTAAATAGCTACAATAAGCACAAAGAAATCAAGTGAATCAAAACTCTTTAAGGATGTTAAAGAACTAGTTTTAAAAAGTCCAAGTTTTAGAAAACTACCTGTAACATCACATTGTCTGACATTAATGAAGGCTTATTGTATGTAAATTAAACCTCAATAAAGATGATTTTCAAAATGCATTAGAAACAAGGCTGTCATCTAAACTTCTCTCATTAATAACGTCTGTCAAAATTTGGAGTCATTTTACATGTCAATCATGTTTGCAAGAGTCATGAAAATCAAATTGTGCTATCAGACAACGCCAAGAGACAGCAAGCACAGGGATTGAGTGGTGGGCCTGTTTTTGATTAGCCAATACTAGTTTTCACAACTTGTCACTGCTTTGCTTTTTCTATGGATGTATGTACGTGGATGTGCATGAGGATGTTTGTGCTCATTCTATACTTTGTACTTAATCTGCTGCCATTAAGGCTCATATGGGCTAGAAATGAAGAACATAATCAAAACCACACAAAGAAAAAGTATGTTTTATTTTTATTCATTCAACCCTATAAAACAGCTGTGAAAAAGCATCAAGCATGAGGCCTTACCCTGTTCGTTTGGTGATGGTCCCCAATGTCATTGGCTGCTTGATTTGAGCAAGAGGCATCACTACCATCAAGCTGGGGAGAGGAGAGAGCCGGGGGTTTCCAGGATTATTGTTGGTAAAGTTATTGTAAGAGTCTTGGCTGTTCAGTTTTCCTACAAAGAGAAAAACAGAAAAGCATCACCAATGGAAGCTTCCCTACCTCTGACAGGATTTTCATTGACTCCATCAATCATTTCAGAAAGGCATAAAGGGCAAAATTGATACCAGAAGGATTAAAGTTATATAGATGGGGGCTGGGGTTGTGGCTCAATGGTAGAGTGCTTGCCTAGCATGTGTGAGGTACTGGGCTCAAACCTCAGCACCACATAAAAATAAATAGAGATAAAGGTGTTCTGTTTTGTTTTGTTTTGTTTTGCTTTTTAAAAAGGCCAACTCTTTATAAAAAAAAAAAAAAAAAGGTATATAGATGGGAAGAATTCAAAGTACTCTAGTAAAAACTGAGACTTAATAATAGAGATTTTGGTCATCAGGGATGGTGTTGAATTACTTCATAAAGAAAGACAAAGTAGTTTGGGGCCCATCTTTTTTTGGGCGAGGAGAGGTGCAGGGGATGCAACTCAGGGGCCCTCTACCACTGAGCTATGTTTCTGGCACTTTTTTTTTTTATTTTGAGGAAGGTTCTCCTTAAGTTGCTGAGGTTAGCCTCAAAACTAGTGATCCTCCTGCCTCAGCCTACCAAGTTGCTGGGATTACAGACATGCACATCATTCCTCACTTTTGGCCCATCTTTGAAGGAACATTGAATCCAACAAAATTTGCTGCTTTCACCTATAGTTGGTTAATATCTGAAAAACTATGGGACGAGGCAATTGAGTTCTTAATAGGAACTATATTGAATCTGTAGGTCAATTTCAGGAGTATAATCAGTCCTCTTTATTCACAGGTTGCACGCCCACGGATTCAATCAACTGTGCACTCAAATTATTTGGGGGAAAGAATTCTAAAAAGTTCCAAAAGCATAATTGGAATTTGCCATGCCCTGAGGGTTACTCCCAATCCAGATAATTGAAGGAATGTGTGGGCGTACCCTGCTGTACCCCAATTTTATAGGACCTCAGTTTTTCCCCAGCACTCCTTGAGTGGCGTTACGCATGTATCTTGTTCCTGCACTATTGAGTTAGATCTATGATGATCAAATCAATGCCAAACATCTACAGCCATTTTTTTCTCACCCTTATTACCTAAATAATAAAGTATAACAACTATTTACATAGCATTTACTTTGTATTAGGTCTTTTTAGTAACCTAGGATGATTTAAAGTTTTTGGGAAGTTATACAAAATACAAAGCAAAGATTAGATTATGTGCAAATACTATACCATTTAATATAAGGGACTGGAGCACCACGGAGTTTGGTGACCACTTGAGGGTTGGAATGGATCACTTAGCATACCATGAGTGACTACTATAATCTTAAAAATATTAAGTCTTCTAACCCCAAAACTTGGAATACCTTTCTATTTACTCAAATATTCTGTAATTTCCTTCAAAGTTATATTGTACTTTTTTAGGTCATGAATTTTGTATTTCTTCTTCTTCTTTATTATTATTATTTTTTTTTAAGAGACAAAGTCTCTCTCTGTTGTCCAGGGTGGCTCTGAACGCCTGCCTCAAGCAGTGCTATAGGCACTCACCACTTCACCCAGCTTACATCTCTTTGATTAATTTATTACTGTGTTTTACTCTTCTCAATGAAATTTATAAGTGGAATTGTTTTCTTAATTTCACATTCCATACTGTTTACTGAAAGGGTAAAGAAGTACAGATAACTTTTGTACATTGATCTTATATTCACTACTTTACTTATTTCTACACTTTCTTGTAGATTCCATAAGATTTTTCTACATAAAAGATTATGGAGGGCTGGGGATATAGCTCAGTTGGTAGAGTGCTTGCCTTGCAAGCACAAGGCCCCAGGTTCAATCCCCAGCACTACAAAAAAAAAAAAAAAAAAGATTATGGAATTGGGCTGGGCATGTAGTTCAGAGGTAGAGCACTTGCCTAGCATGCACAGGACCCTGGGTTCAATTCCCAGCACCAACAAACAAACGAACAAAACTCCTAAAGATCAGGTAGGTCATCTTTGAAGAAAAGAGTTTTACTTCTACTTTTTCAGTATGGGTGATTTTTATTGCCTAATTGCTAAAACTAACACAATTTTAGAGAAAGCAAGAACAGAAGACCATTTATTTATATTTAATTTTTATATGGTGAGAGCTGAGTTTCATTATTTTCATGTTTTTAATATAGGTGTCCTATTGTTCTACCCCCATTGTTAAAACAATTATCATTTCTCCACTAATAGCCTTCCCACCTTTTTCAAAAATCACTTGACCATATATATATGAGAGACTATTTTTTTATTCCATTGAACTGTGTCTATTTTTTCACCAATACCAGGTTTTTGTGAATCCTGTAGTTTGTTATGAGTACAGTGTTTTTAATCCAATATTTTCAGACAAGAAACATCTTACTGACCTAATTTAATTTCAAATAACTCTTCTTGACTTCTAATAAAAATTAACCTCAATTATGCTGTTAGCAATAAACACAACATTTTAAAAAAATAGGCAGAGTAAACAGAAAATTCTTACTAATTTGAATTAAGGCAAAAAATTTATATGGCCGCATTGATAACTGATACACTACTTATAAAAGACATTCACTTTCAAAATATCATGATTCAGGATAGAGACAGAACTACCAAACAGTATCTGATGGTATGTTCAGAGGCACTGAAAAGGCAAAAGTCACATTCTTAAAACTCGTTACAAGATGAGGGAGACTTCAGAATTAGCATAATAGCTTACTTAGCCAAATGCTACTTTTTCCTTGGACACATATCTGTTTTTACATTATTCTATGTAATTAACAAGTTTAATATTAACAAAAAAATGTCTGTTTTGCAAAATAAAGAGAATGATAAGAAGTTCATGCATTTAAATTTTTATCTCTCTATACCACCAATTTCAAATTGAGATTACATATTAAAGGTAATAAAAGTGATTTTTACATAATGTGGGGATAACAATAGCATTTACAATGTGCACAAGGTGTTTAAAGAATTAGACAATAATATTACACTTATACAACACTGAACCTCATAGAAAAGATAAATGGGGAAGTCCATTAAGATATTTTGTATTTGTGGAAGAATCAGAGAAAAACTTTCCATTTTTAGAAAGTGACTTATTTATCACACTCTCAAGGACAATATAGATAAATATAGTTGTAAGGCTCCTCATTAAACGATTATGCTAATATTAATTGGGAACTGACATGAGACTCCAACATTAAACATATCATAAACTAAAATTCAAAGAACTATGCATACCGTACACATTTATTAGCTAGTAAACAAATATTTGTTGAGTGCCTCAGCTTATGATAACATGCTGTATTCTCTTTTATCAGGAAGCTTACAGTTGAACATGTATGAAACAGGATTAAGTGCTAATTGTTTAGGACTAAATATGTAAGAACAATTAGTTGGAAACAGGCTCATGGAACACATGAGACATGACCTAGCTAAGAGTAAGACTGAAGGAATACCCAAGGCATGAAGGATAAAATGAAAGGAAAGGGGTAGTTTGGGATGGCATCATGTGAGTGGACATGAGGCATTTCTAATGACAGTTATGAACAGACAGTACAAAGCAACAGGAAGATAAAATAATTTCAGTTTTAGGAGAACCTTTCAATTGAGACAGAAGAGTAAAAGCTAAGTATCCTCAGCAAGGGAACAGTACACGTGTTGAGGTCATGGAACTTTTTCTGGTTGAGGGGGGCTTATAGTGGGGATTGAATCCAGAGGCTCTTAACCACTGAGCCACATTCCAAGCCCCTTATTTAAAATTTTGAAACAGAGTCACTAAATTGCATAAGGCCTTGATAAATTACTGAGTCTGGCCTCAAACTTGTGATTCTCATGCCTCAGCCTCCAAGTCTCTGGGATTATAGGCATGTGCCACTCCACCATGTTCAGCAAGGTCACTGAACTTTATCAGCAAGATCAGTAGGGCTGTGGATGTAACTCAGTGGTGGAGCCCTTGTTTAGCATGTGTGACACTCTGAGTTTAACCTCTAGAAAAGCAATAAAAACAAATAAATAAATAAGTAAATAAATAAATAAATAGTTCAGTGGTACAGAAAAATGAAGTGATTTGCTGAGAAATTCCAAATATCATGGGTTTAGGCAGTCATAACCTAAAAGACTTCACTGACTCTATGAAACAGGACAAGCTCAGAATAGCATAAAAGGCACTTGATATCTATCTTTCTCAGCCTACTACTATATTCTCAAACAATACCCAAGTGTTTGTAGTCTTCTACTCTTGTCATCTGTATTTATGATGTAGTCTGTCTGGAATCCAATACATCTGAGAGCATAAGGTAAGTGTGTAGAGTTATGTTCATGCTTATGTTTATAGAAATAGTATCTGTCTTATATATTATAGGATGTGGCAAGTAGTTTATAAACATAACTTAAATGAACAAATAAATGTATTCTAAAAAATGATTAGTTCAATAGTGAACTATCTAAACTAGAAATCAGAAAAGCAATCCTATTTATGATTGCTACAAAAAGATATAAAATAAAATACCAAGGAAAAATTTAACTAAAGAGGCAAAATTTCTCTATAATTAAAATATTATATTTGTAAAAGAAATTAAGAGAATACATGCACACATACACATACACACACACAAAGAAAAGACATCCTATGTTCATGGATTGGAAGACTTAATATTGTTATAACATCCACACTACCCAAATTGATCTAAACATTCAATGCAATCCCTATTAAAATACAAGTGGCACAGAAATAGCAGATAAAATCCTAGTATTGTATGGAACAACAACAACAACAAAATAGCCAAAGTCATCTTGAGGGAAAAAAAAAAAAGCAAAAGGCATTGCACTGGTGAGGATATGGAGAAAAGGAATGATTGCACACTGTTGGTGGGAAAGTGTATTGTATTAGTACATTCATTGTGGAAAACAGTATGGAGGTTCCTTAAAAAATTAATACTACTACATATGATCCACCAATCCCATTACTGGGTAAATATGCAAAGGAAATAAAATCAGTATGTCAAAGAGACATTTGTGCTATTATGTGTATTGCAGTATTATTCACAATGGTCGGAAATGGAAACAACCTAAGTGTCCATCAGTTAATGAATAAAGAAAATGTGGCAAATATGTATGATGGGATACTATTCAGTCATAAAAATAATATAATTTTGCCATTTATGAGAACATGGATGGACGTGCAGGTCATTATGTTATTGTAAAATAAGCCAGGCGCAGAAAGACAAGTACTGAATGATCTCAGTCATGTGTGGGAATTTAAAAAGTTGATCACATAGAAATTGAGAGTAGAATGGTGGTTACCAGAGGCTGAGCTGGGGTGGTAGAAATGGGGAAAGTAAGGTCAATGAATACTAAATTATGGTTTAATAGAATTAAGAGGTTCTCGTGTACTACTTTGCAGTCCCATTGGAAGAAAGGAGGTTGAATGTTTTCATCACAAAGAAAAGATAAATGAACTGGGCGCAGTGGTGAACACCTGTAATCCCAGCAATTCAGGAGGCTGAGACAGGAAGATTGCACGTTTGAGACCAGGAGCAGCCTCAGCAACTTGCCACTTAGCAAGACCCTGTCTCAAAGTAAAAAATAAAAGGGGTAAAGGATAAGGCTTGGTGATTAAGTGTCTGGATTCAATCCAAAGAAAGAAAAAGAAAAGGAAAAGAAAAGAACAAGAACAAGAAAAAGAAAAGATAGATGAGCATACAGATGTATGCAATCTGATTTAAACATTACACAGTATACACATGTATCAAAATACCACAAAGTATCCCATAAATATGTATAATTTCTATGTTTTTATATATCAATTAAAAATAATTTTATCAATGTTTATAGCAGCACTATTCACAATAGCTAAGCTATGGAGCCAAACTAGAGCTTATCAACAGATGAATGGATAAAGAAATTGTGGCATCTACACACAATGGAATATTACTCAGTCATTGAGAAGGAAGGCTTTATGGCATTTGTTGGTAAATGGATGGATCTGGAGACTATCACAGTAAGTGAAATAAGCCAATCCCCAAACAACAAAAGCCAAATGTTTTCTCTGATATGTGTATGCTAACCCACAACAAGCAGAGGGGGAAGGGGACAGAAGTTCAGTGGGTTAGACAAAGGGAATGAAGGGAAGGGAAGGGGACAGGAATAGGAATGACAGTGAAATGAACTTTCCTATGTACATATATGAATACACCAAAGTGAATCTCAACATTGTAAACATACACAAGAATGGGATCCTAATTAGAATAAGGAATATTCCAAGCTCATACAAATATATCAAATAGATCACACTGTTATGCATAACTGAAAAGAACAAATTCAAACAAAAATACAGCAATAAAAATAAGTTTACATTTTTAAAAAAGAAATAAGTATGTTAATGAAATGGTCAATAAAGAGTAGGTCTAAGGGGCTGGGACTGTGGCTCACTGGCAGAGCACTTGCCTAACACATGTGAGGCACTGGGTTTGATCTTTAGCATCACATAAAAATAAACAAATAAAATAAAGACACACTATCAAAAAAAAAAAAAAAGAGTAGGTTTAATATGGCAAACCCAAGGAAAAAGCTACTAACTCTGATAGACTCCAATAGAGTAGTTTCCATAGAGAGGAAGAAAAGTCAAATGTGAGGATAAGGAAGGGGACCTTGAATACGAAATTGATAAAGGTAATCAATGTAGAACAAAGATTTAAAGATTGAGACTTGAGAGAAGACAGTATCAAGATGAGACAATACCAAGCAAAGGTTTCATTCAACACTTATTTTTCTACTACACAATTTTAGAGGTTTATTAGGATCAGCCCCCACAGTAGGTCTTAAATGTGTAAATCTGAGGGAATCTGAAAGTGTTCATAACATAGTGATACAGAAAGGCATTTGAACAAAAAAATTAAAAATTAGAGAAAAACATACTAATAAAGATATTTGGAAAATGTCTATAAGGAACAAAGAGAAAAGAATCATTTTTCTTGTGTTTTTGAAAGAAAACTTAAAAAGGGGATAAAATATAAAAAAATATGAGCACAGAAATGAACCTATATCTTCTTATTTTGCTATTCTAATATAAAATAAAGAATAAAAAGAGATGAATAACCAATAACATTAAGCGTTAATACAATAAGAAAGCCAGCTTAGACAGGAAATCTCAATAGCTGACATGCACTGACCATCCATCCAATAAATGATTATTAAATGAATGAAATATATTTTCCCACACCCAAGAGATAGAGGAAAATACAACACTATGATCCACAGAAAAAATAATTCTGGAGGGAACACAAAGTACTTCAGAAGATAGCCAAATGACTGGAGACCAGGGCTTCCATGACCCCACCTAGTCTCATGTTGAAGAGATCAATGAGCCTCAGCTTAGAAACTTCAAGAACAGATATTTAGGGATGCAAATACAGCTCAGTTGTACAGCACTTGCCTAGCATGCACCAAGTCCTGGGTTCAGTCCTATAACTGCAAATAGCAGCAACAACAATAACAACAAAAAGCAACCCCAACATTTAGATACTTCTCGGTGGTTAAATCATGTCTAACATTTCCATGTCAGGATGTTTCACTAAACCTCAAACCTCTCGATACAATGAGGTGCAAGAAAGAAGAAACCTGTAATGTCTGTCTTGGACCTGGATTAAAACTTGCCCTGCTCTTTTTCTTTGTGTGACCGCTCAAGAATATATGTGATAGTAATAATAAAATGAAAATTTTCTGACATCTATGAAGAGAGCCACTACATAAAAGTGTCATCTTTGCTAACACTCCTTCCTGTACTTTAGTTTTTATTACCATATGAGTGCAGTGGAAAGAGCAGAGGCTGTTTAATTTTGGTCTTAGGAGTGGGCTTCATGAAGCCTTAAGATACAAAAAATATTTCACACACCATTATACTTTCAAATTCCAGCTGGGACAAGACCTGTAAGTGACAAATGCCATGAGAATGGATATTCTCACAGTATTTCTGGCACAACCAGACAGAGGAAGTCCCAAAAATCTCATGAGAAAATAAGCTCTTCTAAGACTCTCATCCCAGTTTTTTGGGCTTAGTCTATATAGATAAACTTGCATAAGCCTTCAGGCTTTTGGGTCTTTATCCAAATCCACTAGAGCTTTGATCCTTTAGAGGGTTACCAGTATCTTTGATAGATGAGTTTCTAGGGGGAAAAATTCCAAGTTCCAATAAAATGGTTTCTCAGAAAACTGAAGCAGGAATTCTACTTGAGAATAGAAAATTATTTTAAAATCAGAATTTTAATAACATCCCCTGATGTTTAAAGCCATATTTTGTTTGGTCTGTTTTCAGTAGTGTGATTACTGTTGTAATTGTTCTTAATGTTATAATACAAAGCATTAAGCCAGAACAGTTCACTTTGACTGACTTCTGTGTGTATTGGGAACAAATTTGCATTTTTTAAAAAGGAATTAAGACAACAACCTCCTAAGTTCTCTTTCCCCATCATCTTTTGAATTAAGAATGCCTGCAGGTATACTCTACTTTGTGGAAGGGGGCCTCTCAATCTCCACACTGACACACAGTACTACTGTCTGCATATGTGAGATGGACATGGTATGATTTGTTTACTAAAAGTTTGGTTAACTTCAAAATGGCACCTTATTTATGCATTGTTGCAACTTACGTTTTCCCAGACGTTTTATGCTATAAAAACACAGAGGAAAGAAGTGAACAGAAAATAACAATGGCCTTTGTTGCTGCACTGGTGAAACAGCTTGTCAGGTCAGGTTTGCAGAGAGGCATATTCCCAAACCAGTCATCATTAACGGACTCACTTCCACAGGAAAAAAAAAAAAAGAAAAAGACAGAGTCTGAAAACTCCGGACAAAAGAAATCCCTGCAGACAAAGTAAAAACAAATTAAAAGACCCATTATAAAACACAGATGCTACAAGGAAAATAAACTTTCCAAGATTTACTGGGCTTTGACAAACTTGGACATTTGTGGAAAAGACATCAGCAGCAACTCCCAGGTAGTGTGACTGGAGAGCTAGACTCCTTTCTGTTTTATCTTTATCCTCTGTGCAAAAGCTGCCAGGTTGGTATTCTTAGCTTCTGAATGCAGTGATGTGAGAACATGTGAATGTGGCAAACTGCCAACTGCAAGAACTTTCGAAAGCAAGCAAGACCCTGAAAATGTTGAACATTTCAGATTATGCTAAATAGTAAAGTTAATATCAGTGTGTTGTGCATTTAAGTAAGCATGCACCTTATCTCCAGGGCAAATAAGAGTTAAAATAAGAAAGAATAATTAGCCTCCTCCCAATCTAAAATTTTTGGCTCTCCTATCAGATTATGAACCAGTGGAAATAAAATCAACTAAAACAACAGTAAGCAATCAAAGGATAATAGTTACAAGAGATACTTTAGAAGAGTATCATATTAGCCAGGCACAGTGGTATACAGCTGTAAATCCAGCAACTCAAAAGGCTGAGACAGGAGGACTGCAAGTGTGAGTCCAGCCTCAGCAAATTTTTCCAAGACCCTATTTCAAAATTAAAAAGGGATAGGAATGTGGCTCTGTGGGTAAGTGCCCTAGGTTCAATCCCCAGGAAGGAAGGAAGGAAGGAAGTAAGGAAGGAAGGAAGGAAGGAAGGAAGGAAGGGGGGGGGAGGAAGGAGGAGGGAGGGAAGGAGGGAGGGACAAAGAAGAAGCAATGCCAATGAAACCTTTTGTCACAAGTTTCTAGAAGCACAAGCTACAGGTTGTCACCAATGGGGGTCAAAGGAACAATGGAATGTATGAAAAACTGAGCACTACAGTAGAATAAGGTGAATTAAAATGAAGCATTTGTAGGTCAAGTAACACTGTGCTTTTGTTGTCATTAGAGATTTGGAGAAAAATAAGTACAAAAATGTTACAGATTCATTTGCAAAAGAGCAAAAGGAAAAGAGACAAGGTTACTCTCACAAGACGGGAGAGTTCTGTTAGAAGATCTGAACTTAGCTGAATTTTTCCATTCTGATCACAGATGCAGGTCTTATTCACTTCAGGAAGGTTTACAATAAAAACCTTCTTAAAACTCAGTATACCTTACTCCTTTCAACTGATTCAAATTTTTATCTCATCACCTCTCCATACACCCTAGATTCACTATATAAGAATATAAGATTCCCAAGTCAGTGTCCCTGGTCTGCTATTTTGAATTCTTGCATTTTGAAATTGAATTAATGAGGCACACTAAAAAAAAAAAAAAATCAATGTTAATGCGGACCCCTGGCACTCTGAAGAAGACAAATCTACACCAACAGCCCTATTTCCAACTATTTACTTTACCTTTGTCCCCCTTTCAATTTCCCTACTCGGAAATGTCACGTAGGTGTTCTATTCTGTACACCGTCTTTCCAAAAGAAAAACCGGGTAATGGATTCTATGAGTCTTTTTGTGTGCATTTTAGCATTCCACAGAAGACTAAAACTATTGGTCTGCTTTTAATATCCTGTTGTGGCATTGACAGGGATAAAAATCTAAAATTCACCAAGGAGTTTAAGTTAATTCTGGAGTTGAAGAGCTTTGAATTTTTGACGCTGTCAAAAAGAGCACAATGGTAGCTTGTTTTGCAATAATCACAGCAAATTTATGCTCTGAAAATTTTAAATGTTACTTAGTTCTTACTTGCCATCTAATTTAACATTCAAGCTCTTCCAACCTTATACTCAGTAATTATTTAATGAAAACCAAATAAAGTCCTTTCAGAATATATAAGAAGGATCCATTGCAAATGGGAATTTTCTGCATGTGGGCTGCTTTTGGTTGGGATGGGAGCCTCTCTCTTCCCCTTTCCTAGATGAGAATGACAAGCTTCCCAGCTGCAGTTCTAGGACTTTCACCCTCCTTTTTGACCTTTTCTCAGGCATGTTCCAGTATAATCTGTAATCTACTCAAGTAGGAAAAGGAAACAGCAGCACCCTGGTGAGAAACAGTGCCTTCTGACCCACATACCAAGCTGGGCGGAAGCAATGCTTGTTCACAGGAGTCAAGGAGAATAGAACACACAATTAAAAGAAAATGAATTATATATATAGAGAGACACATGTATTTTAAGTCTCCTAACATGACAAATAGTTGAGATGTAATTAAAGACAAAATGTTCAAGGACAATTCTTACTCGATTTATTCTTGCCTACAACTTTATTTTTTTAAGGCAATGAATGCTAAAGAAAAAATACTGCCGGGCGCGGTGGCACACACCTGTAATCCCAGCGACTCAGGAGGCTGAGGCAGGAGGATCACAAGTTCAAAGTCAGCCTCAGCAACTTAGCGAGGCCCTAAGCAACTCAGTGAGACCCTGTCTCTAAATAAAATACAAAATAGGGCTGGGGATTGAACTCAGGAGCACTCGGCCACTGA